>AMCV02000004.1:1826580-1838288 GCA_000350065.2 Colletotrichum orbiculare MAFF 240422
AAATAGATGAAGTTTTTCTAGATATAATAAGAGGCCTAATAATTTAAAAGTAATATAGAAAACTTTATATTAAAAAAGGTATATTTCAAAGTTTATAAAAAGTTTATTTATACTTAGTATATTTCTCTATAATCTTAAATCTATCTAGTAGTTTAACTATTATTAGAAGTCTCTTAGGATCCCTTATAGTATTTAGAAATGTATTAATAATATCAAATTATAAGACTTTAAAGTTAAATTATATTATAATTACTATAATTATTTAAAATATTTAAGTAGTTAGTATTACTATATATATATATTATAATAGATTAATTAGTTATATATTTCTAAATATATAAATCTTCACTTTAGACTACTTTAAATGACTATTTATATTTATCTTATAAATAAAAACTTATTTAAAAAGAAGGAGTCTAATTTTAATATCTTAGTAATCTATTTCTTACTAGATACCTTTCTCCTTTAGCTTTATAACTTTAGTCTTTACTATTTTAATAAAGGATTTTTATAGTAGTTTTAACAGGCTAGTAATATCTTTCTAAGTTTTCAATAGTATAATTAGTTAATTAATATATATTTAAATCTTAGTAGAAAAATCTTTCTTCTTTAATACTACATTTTAAATAATAAGGAATACTATTAAAAACTTAAGACTATTTTTATTGAACTCCTATTACTAATTAGGTAAATAAATACTAGTGAAATTATCTTATTCATATTCTATTAAGTATAAAATACTACTATTATATTATTTTAAGAGTATTATATAATTATTAATATTAATTTTGTTACGGGCTATGTCTGGTTATTGGGTACGGGCTATACCCATACTACACCCTACTTAAGTATAGCCAGACAATAAGTAGATGACTTATTATTACGCATCTTTTGACAGTAGCTTAATTGGTAGTACTTTTTATATACGTATACATATATGTATATAAGTACTAAAGGCTGAGCTGCTATTAGCTATAATACTACGCCCCCTAGTTAGAACTAGCCTTTTATATATAATAAGTTAACCCTATAGTCTAGAGTTCAATCTATAATATATATAGCGATTTATATATAAATATTCCCTAGCTTATAGCGGTATATACTAAGAATATATTACTTAAGTATTTAGAAGCTCTTATTATAAAGCTATAACTAGTAAGTAGTATAATATAGTAGGAATAGGAGAGGGGAGTATATATTATAAGCTATACCTAGTTATTAAGTATAAGCTATACTTATATTATACCCTACTTAAGTATAACTAGATAATTAGTAGACAGCTTATTATTATATATATTTTGATAGTAGTTTAATTAGTAGTACTATTCGTATATGCGTACGTATGTGTATATAAGTACTAAAGGCCGAGCTGCTATTAGTTATAATACTACGCCCCCTGGTTGGGGCTAGCTTTTTATAAATTTCTAATTAAAGTTACTATTATTATTTACTCCTATATTACTAGCCTATTTCCTAGGTAGTTAAACTTACTATCTTAGTTAGTTGAAGTCTAAAGCTATATTTTAGTTTTCCTTAAGTTGGCTGAACAGGGGTTTTAAAGTATTTACTTCTATATTTATTCGAAATAAGTATCCCCTTTTAACTAACTAGATTTCTTATTTTAAATATACTATCTAGTTCTCTAGTTATTAATATATTTCTTAAACTCTAACTACTACTAGGAATTCCTTCTAGTGAAGACTAATTAGAGTCTAAGACTAATCCTAATAGTTTAAATATTAATTTAAATATAATTAAATCTTTCTTATTAGTTTTTAAAACTAACTCTAGGCTTAACTTCATGTTTTAAACTATTTCTAGTATTAATAAAATAGCTAGTAGAGGAAAAACCTTTTAATTAAATATTCTTATTATTCTAAAATTTCTGAATATTTTAAAAATAAAGTCTTTATCTTCTTTAATAATTAACTTAACTAGTAGTTTTATAACTTCTTTTATAAATACTTTATATAAGTCTTATCTTAAGTAAAGTCTTATCTTATTAAATTTAATATTTTAAATAATAATAATTTTCTAGAAGGTAGAAATTTAAATCTTATATAGATTATAAGTATTAAGAATACAACTTATTAGATATCTAGTATATCTCCTAAGTTTAATTTTAAATAACTTTCTTATAATATTTTATTTATAGTATTTCTTAAGTAGGTATACTTAATATCTATAGGTATAAATCTATCTCTAGTAAAGTTATAAGTCTTAATAAAAACTTAAAGTATATTCTAATACTTATTAATAAAAATACTATTTAAACTAAGCTTCTTTAATTTTATATAGTAATCTCTAGTTATTTTAAATATTTAGAGATATATTATATAATATAATTACTACTTATATTAATTCTACCTAAAGTTTAAATAGTAGTTCTATAGCTTCTTATATTCTTACTTTTTAGGTAATTAGTTCTTTTCTAGTATACTTACTTATTCTAACTAACTTTTTAATATAAGAGGGAGATAATTTAAAATTGCTTATTTATTTTATTACTTATATTTAGTAATTAGTTTCTCTATTAATTATTATTATAATTCTTTTAATATCTTATTAAATCTTATATATGAAAAGACCTCTCTATTACTTTACCTAATTTTTAAATATTTTTAATACTTAAAAGACTGAATTATAAATTTTATTAAATAATATAAATATAAAGAGAAAGCTTAAAAATTCATCCTTAATAATAAGTGCCTAAGAGTCACTTATAAAAACCTTAGGAATATCAAATAGATCCTAAGTAATATAGTAAAATAAATAAACTAAATATAATTCTAAAGTTCGTCTAGAGATAACCTATTAAGGATAAGCTTTTATATAATAAGAATAATCTAGTTATTTTAAATTTATAGTTTTTACCCCCTAAATATTAAGAATTAAATACTTAAGACTATTCTATCTAAAATATCCTATTTAAAAATACTATATATAAATATTATCTAATTATACTTCTAGGAGAGTAATCTTTAAATAAAGTTAAGAAAATAATATACTTAGAGATTCTATAATAATACCTAAATTACTTAAATAGATTGTAAGATAGTTTGAACCTAGCTTATATTTAAGGAATATAAAATTATATCTTTTAAATAACTATCTTATAATAATAGATCAGTTAATTAGGTTAAATCTAAAGGTATAATTAAAATTTATATATTAGATTTTAGTTTTATTGAGAAGTAGAATTTCTAAAATAATATTAATATAAAAGTTTTTAATATAAGCTATATTATCTAATATTAAGTCTAGTATATCCTTCTTATTTAAACTATTAAGCATATTCTTAATTACCTATTTACTTTATCTAACTTTAGGAAAGTTAGTTAAATTATATTAAATTATATTAATTCTATTATTTAATTTAAAAGATCCCTTCTTAAAGAAGTCTATTAAATTAGTAATATAGATAGCTCTATAGCTATTAAATACTATACTTACTAATAGTAAGTAAGGTTTTTAAATAGTTAAGGAGATCTCAAGGGGGATTTTAATTAACTTCTTAAAAAGGGAGGGCTTAATATTGATATATATTAAATTAGAAGGATAGTAGCTACTACTATTAGATTTACTACCTAAAAATATTATTTTAGCTTTTAAAGTATCTAAAAGTACTTCTTTAGTTTTATTAATATATTTTTTAGAATTTAATTATCCCTTTATCATTAGTTTCTAGTAGAGAATATAGAACTCTAAGTTGTTTACCCTATTTATAATACTATTTTAGATAATAACTATCTTTTAAATATAAAAGAATTTAATATATAAGCTTATAATAGTATACTTAATATATTTATAATCTTCTAGAAAGTATAAATAGCTCCTAAAATCATATAAATATTTCAATTTTAATTGAAATATTTTATCTAACTTTCCTATAAGAATAATTAATATAAATAGTATTTTATTATAGCTTTTTATTAAGACTTTATTAGTATAAGATAAAGTAGAATAGATCTTTCTATATTTAATTAGACTATTAATATCTAAATTTAGAGTTTCTCTCTTAATAATATTCTAATACTACATTGTAGCCTAATTAAGTGAAATATATTAACTAAATACTTAAAGTTATTTTTTAATAAGAAAAATTCCCTAGATTTTAGGAATCTAGTATATAACTATTTAAAAATAGATAGTATACTACTTATTATATTATATTAAATTGGAGATATTTAAATTAACTTCTTTAAAGATTTTCTTATATTCTTTTCCAACTTATTACTATATAACTAAGTTATTCTAAGTATATTACTATTTTAAAACTCTTAGAAGAACTTGAAAATAAATATTATTATTATTTAATAGTTCTATTCAAATAGGTATCAGAAGGCTATTATTACTTATAATATTAACCTATATCTAAATTATATTATAATATTTCTTTATTTCTTTATTATTAGATTCTCAAGTTACTTAAAGTTTGAAATCTACTATATAGTAGTTAAAAATGCCCTTAGTTGAAGGAATAAAGGGTTTAATATCTTTAAATATCTATTAAGTAGTATTTTCTCAAATAAGCTATTTATTAAAATTAAGTGGATCGATTAGTTTTAGTATATTGAGATTTAGTTCTATATCTAGATTAATATATTTCTAAATATCTCAATTAATTATATAGAATCATAATATAATATATTAAGAGATAAAGTTAGAACTATTAGATAACTTTACTATTATATTAAGACTACTAGTAGTTAAGTATACTATTCTTAAGTAGTTTATTTAAGAATTAATATAATAGATTAAAAAAGATTTCCTTTATATTTATTACTTAAGAGTAGTTTAAAGGGTAATTAAATATTCCTAGGCTTATAATTATAATAAATAAATAATATAATATGTAGTCTAAATATAAATTATTAAAAGGTATAATTTATTCAAGCTAGAATGAAGTACTTAAATATATATAAATAGAGCGGTTAGGCTTTATATAATCCCTATATGACCACCTAGTAGACTCTATGCTATACCTATTCTTATACATATATATTTATAATATGTAATAAATATAGCTATAGTCCTACTTCTTAATTATATACTACTTTAAAATACTAATATAATTACTAGAAACCTATATAATAAAGATAGATGTAAAAATAAATTTATAATTGTATTTTAATTTAATATTATTTATATTTATTATATAAAACGATAATGTTTTAAATATCTACTAATCTACTAAATTAGAAATATAGTAAGCAATATAATAAGATTAATATAAATAATAAAGAAAAATCTATAGTTGACCATTATCTTTTACTACTATTTCTTAACTCTTTATATATATTTAGTAAATAAAAAGACAATAAGAAATTAACTAAGTAATTATAATACTACAATACACCTTCTTCTAATAATAACAACTTGAAGAAGAACTAAAGAGTTCTTTAAAATATAGAACTAAGTTTTAATAATTAAATTAATTCTAGATATTATTACTATACAAAAGGGGAATCTTGAGAAAAGGCTTTATTTTATTTAGTTAAAAAACCCTAAGGAGTAATATAGAAAAGCTATCAACATAAAATAGTAAAAGATGTTTTATAACACTTCTTTTCTATATTATATACATCTTTAATACGTATTATATAGAAATATCTAGAGAATTAGTAAGTTGTAATATTATAATAAATATCACTAAAGCTGAGGGTATTATAAAGTTATTATCTATTATTCCTATTTTTAAATGTTTCTAAAGTATTTAAATATATATTAATAGTATAGAAGATTAGCTAGTATTGATTAGATATTAAAATAAATAGCTATTTAGCTATATATAGCTACTTCATATGTGAGAAAACTAAAGGAAAAGATAATCAATAACTAATACGTAAACTAGAAATATATAAAAGAGGAAACCTATTAGAAACAGTATAAGAGATAAGTAAAATATATTATTTAGATACAATAGATATGATTATTGACTTAATAACTATAATAGCTTTTATTTTCAAGTTTGTTCTTTATAGAATAATAAAAGAGATATCACTTTATATATTGATAAGTATCCATAGTAGAAACTTATGATACTTTGTTTTCTATTTCTTATTACTCTTATCTACTAGTACTAATATATATATATATAATTCTAAGTAAATAGATGAGATTAATAATCATATTAACTTTAGCTCCGTTCCTAGTAGATGAAATATTTTTAAAACTAATACTTTTTTAATATCTATTAGACTAATAGATATAACCTAGTAAACTTTGATATCTTATTAATATACTATATAATATATTAGTAGATAAATGTAAATAGATTAATATTAAATAAATAGGCTAATTGGATTTTTTTGAATTTTACTAGTTTATCTTAATATTCTAAATAAACTATTACATTATTTCTCCTATAAGTTATCTATGAAGCTTTAATATTATAAATAATATAATTATCTTCTATTTCTAACTATTTAAAATATAGAAATAGTTAGAGGTTCTTTATAATATAAATATAGATTTTCTATGTATAATTACTAATTTCTAATATTAGAATAATTATTTTCTTTAATATTGCTAAGTAATAGTTTAATAGTATATCTTTTTATCTATTTCTTCAACTTATTAATTAATAAGAAGTAAAATTTCTTTATAAAAGAAGTATTAATAATAATATGAATATTATAGTTTATATTGATAAATATATTAGTAGAATAATATCCTTTAATTCTAATCTAAATAATAGCTAACTACTAACTACTTATTTATTCTTTTTCTTATTATTTTCCCTATTTTATTACTTCTATTTCTATTAATTCTAAGGTTTAATTTTACTCTAGAGTTACTTTCTTCTCAAATTCTTATTATTATTAAATAGGAGAATATTATCCTTTTAATTATTTCTAGTATAATCTATAGTAATTATAATTTTTGTAACTTTTATAATAACTTTCTTATATTCTTATACTATATAATTCATATAAATATAATTTTTCTTATTATACTTATAGTACCAATAGGTATTATAATAACTTTTAATATTTTTTAGGAATAGAAGAAGAACTACTAAAATTTTAAAATTATTATTATTCTTTAAGTATTCTAATTATTATTGTATTACTTTTTTATTAATAATAGTAGGTTTTTAATAGGATAGCTAGTAATAGGTAAATATCTCTTTTATATATTTAAATTTCTAAGCTATATTTTAAACTTTTAATAGTTAAAATCTATATTTAATAGGAAGGTTAATTATAGTAAGTAGTTTTTTAAAATTAAAGAATAATATAGCTTTTAATAAGGAGATCTAGACTATATCTAGCTATATATACTTTTTATTATTAATTAAAGTTTCTTAAATTATAATAAAAAAATAATTACATATTTCTTTTTCTATTAGAAGTTTCATAATTAGGTAATAGTATAAAACTAACTATTCAAATTTAAATAAATCTTATTAAAATAATTTATAAAACTATTTAAATTATAAGAATTCTCTAGTCTTCTAATTATATAAAATATCTTAATTTTTTATTAAAGATTAGAATCTAAATAAGAGTAGATTAAATTTTAGTATTCCTAATTATTATTAAAGAAGTAGTAATTAATCTGAATTTTAATTTTTATCTATTAAGTTTATATTTAATATTCTTTCTATTTATTTAAAAGCTTTAGAAATAGGAAAAGAAATTTCTTCTACTAATTAGTTATTAATAGAAATATAATAATATTATTAATCCTAAGAGTTAATATTTAATAAATATTATTCTAAGAATTATTAAGGTATTTTATTATAAGTTAGAAGTATTTATTATAATAGCTATTGAAAAGTTACTACTTATTATAATATTTCATCTTACTAATTTATATATAAACTTATTAATCTTCTAGTAGAAGGAATTTGAAATATATTATAATTATTACTAAAGTAATTTACTTATAGGATTACTACTTATAGGAATATCTTAAAAACCTTTAGTATTTCTTATTATTTTTTATACTAATTAGTTAGTTCCTTAGTATATAATATTATATCCTAGGAGCTTTACTTAATTAAGTTATATATTTAATTAATAAGGAGCTATATTCTACTTAGTATTATCTATATAGTAAATAAAACTAAGTTCTAAATATATAAAAAGCTAGACCTAAGCTTATTTAACTATAAGTAGTATAAAATACTATTTACTTAGAACTAAAGAGGTAAAAGAGAAGTTTTTATAAATACCTAGAAAAGTCTATATATATAATACTACCTAGGGCTTACTAGGGCCCTATTTAGGTAGGAAGGTTATTATTAGATACTTAGGTATAGTTCTAGCTAGTTATCTAGGTATAGCTTATAATAAATACTTACTAAAGAGGTTTCTTAAATTAAGATAAAGTATATTTTAGTATTATAGAGAAAGAAGTACTATTATTATTTGAAAGTAACTTTATAATTAGAAAGGTATACTTATCTATAAAGATAAAGATTATATAAAGAAAATAGTAGAAGTATTTAAAAAGAAATACTAATGAAATGAATAGAAGAAAATATGAAATATAACTGGAAGAACTACTACTATTTGAAATAAGAGATTAAGAAAAACCTAAGATATATGAAATATTTGTTGAAAGTTGAAAGGTTTATATTTATTATATAATACTAATTATCTATCTGAGATAATTTATAAATAGAAGTATTCCTAACCTTAATAATATCATTAATATTAACTATTAAGAATATATTTACATTAAACTTATAATTAATTAAACTCTATATTTATATAATTATATTTATATTACAAAGTCTTATTATTAAAATAGTTCTAATGAAGAGGAATGGTAATTGAAATTATAGAGATTTCTAAAGTCTTATAGATGTTGTAGGGGAAGGTATTAGAAATATTTAAGATAGTATATTTATTTTAATTAAATGTATTGAAAAATCAAAGTATTTTTGTATTATCAAATATATTATTCATAATATTAAACAAGATTTCATTCGAAGACTATTTAATAATATATTAGTTATATAAGTATATATATATTATAAAATATTAGTTACATTAATCTAAGATAACTTCTCAATGACTTAAATAGTTATTATTATTAGAAATCAATTTGAGATCTCTATACTTTACTATGACTATTATTAAGAATGAAAAAGATAAATATTAAACAATTTCTAAGAATGATAGCTATAGTAACATAATATAAATATTTAAAATAATAATAACTAGGATCAATTTATTGGGATATATTTATTTACATATTTCAGGATTTAAAAGAGAAGTTAATAGGGAGATATATATAACTATATATTGAGCATATAATATAGTCAATATCTTTTATAATACTATGAATAAGGTAAAGCCAATTATTAATAGGTTATATAAATAGATTATAGACATCTTTGAAAATTAATGATAATAATCTAAATAAGGGGTTATTATATTATTCATTATAATGAATTCCTTCTTGCTAATATATATCATAGTTGAAGATATAACTAATATTTTAATTATTAATGAAGATAATGCTTTGAAAGAAAAGGCTTTAGATCATTAAAAGGAAATAAAGACTGTATTATATTTAGCTTTAAAAACTAGGCTAAATATTGTTCTAGCTATTACTATTTACTCTCGATTCCTTTCAAATTCTTCTAAAGAATCTTCTTTTTAAAGGAGGATATAGGGTTACTTGAAAAGAAATTCTAATTATAGGTTAATTTATAACTATAATAATATAAGTCCTTTCAATTTATTTGACTTCATAGACTAAAATTAAACCAGATATATTGATAATAGAAAGTATACTTCAGCTTATATATTTTACTTCGATCTTTCTAATATTATAAGATATAGCTAAACTTTATGGAAAATAATAGCTTTATTTACTCATAAAGCTAAATATGTAGTTTAGGTAAATACTTTTAAAGAAGCTGTTTACTTCTATAATGACTATAGTCTTACTCACACAACTTTAGGATTCAAAATCCTTAACAAACTAATTACTTTTATAAATACTTAATTAGCCAAAAGCGTACTAAAAACACTAAGCTTTATAAAAGAACTAAGTCTATTAATATTTGGTCTTATTGTATCAGAGATCTTGTTCGAATTAATTAGATTAATCTCTACTATATCAATACAAGTAATAATATTACTAATTTGTTGATGAAAATTTAATAATGATATCAAGAAGGCTTTATAGAATAAGTTTAATATTTAACCCTTTTATTAATAAGGTAGTCTTAAAAGTCTTTTTCCTAAGGATGAAGCTTTTTTTTCATTCTTTACTAGTTTTAAGTTTTTCTAACTTTTCATAATATTTATACTTTACCTTTAAATCTTTTCTTTTAAACATATCCCAAGTTTGAGGCTTTTGAGATTTTGATCTTTCGAAAGTTTCTCTATTTTCTCTATAAGGCTTTTAGAATTTTTATTATTTTTTAAACTATAAAAGATTATTTATCATATGTACTTTAAGGGGGAATATTAGAGTCTCAGCTATTTAACTATTACTTATATTTATCCCTATAATATAGTTGAGGTAAATGAGAGCTTAAGTATTCTCTATTATTCTTATAACTCTATATTTTCTATTTATTATAGCAGGTTAACTCGTAGAGTTAAGATTACATTATATCTATTATTTATGTCCTTAATTAATTCAATTATAATATTAGAATATTTAATAAATAGACTACTTAGTAGCCCGAGTATACTAGAGCTTAAAGCTTTATATAATATAAGGTTAATTTATCTGAAAACAAATTCGATTAAGATATTAATACTGTGAAGTTTTCTACTTGCTATAGAATCTGAACTCCCTATTATTATGACTATTTATTCTAACATTAATACTATTTTTAGATACTACCCTAAATAATTTATTCCTTACTAATCAAGAGTTATTAATTGCTTTTAACCTTTTACTAGTTACCTATTACCAGTTTAGTACTATTAATAGCTTGTAATTATTAATAGCGAGTAATAGGTACTACTAGTTAGCTAGTATTTGTATTACCTTACTATAACTTTTAACTAAGTAACTATAATAAATAGGCTTATACTTTCTCTATTTATTATATATCATATTAATAGACTATATTTCTTATTCGAAATTTTCTCTATTTAAACAATTCCTTCATATTAGTAATATCTATAAGAATCACAAAGTAGGAGCTAACTATGAAGTATAGCTTTTTTGAAAGGTTTCTAAGAAATAGATAACTTTAAATAGATCGAAAACCTCTAATATAAACTAGATTATAAATAATAATATTCTATTTATAGAAAATCTAAACTTAGATTCTAATTTCTTTCATTCTCTAAGTTCTTTTAATAATTATATAGGAAAGAATAGTAAATTTAATATTAAACTTTATATAGCTATTAGTTTATCCAGAAGGTAACGCATACTATATACAATCTTACTATATAGGTGTAAAGTAGTATTCTAGTTATTTATTTATTATTATTATTATACTATATAGTATATAGCGTTATATAAGGCTTTAGATTTATGATATAGTAATTACTTACTAATTACTACATATTAAACTTCAGCTAATATTTAATACCTAGTACTTATTACTGGTAAGATACAGAAGGTATATTATTATATATACAACAATATATATACTTACTATATATCTTATAATATAACATAACTAATAATAGCAACTTTTCCTTTAACTATATGTCTTAATACCTATCTATTTATATATAAAATAGTATCTTTAGTAATTTTAAGTTTTTACTTTA
>AMCV02000004.1:1838579-1851659 GCA_000350065.2 Colletotrichum orbiculare MAFF 240422
ATAATAATTGGGATTTAAAAAAGTTTTCAATATTAGAAGATCTTCTTAAATAATACAATTATAATATAGGTAAAATCTATACTACTTATTATAAAATAAATTTCTAAAGTAAGTATACTCTTAATACTTCTCTTACTTTTAATAGAAGAATAATATACAAAGTTACTATAAAAGTTTAATTCACTATAACTAATAGGAGTCTCTTAGCCTAAAGTTATTATACACTTTAATTAAAATAAAAGATTAGTATTATTAATAAATAAGCTCTTAATAAAACTATAGAGATATATTCTAGAAACGTTAGATAACATAAAGCTAAGACTATAATTAAAGTATTTAATTTACTATTTAAGATATTTATTAAGTATAGTGATCTTATTACCTAAGGATTATTACTCTTATATTATATAAGAGAAGTTAAAGAATACTTCTAATTAGTATATGAGTTAAGATATATTCTATATATATAATTCAATATATACCTTCTTAAGGATTTTAAGTATTATAAAAATATTAATAAGAGCTAACTTTCATCTTTAATACTTTTACTATCAATAGAAACAATTACTATTAAATAATAAGATATCTCTATTAAATACTAATAATACTACTTTTAAGAAGACTATTTCAAACTTAGCTTTAATTAAGGCTTTTTAAAACCCTTTATCTTTATAATATAAGACGGCAGTATCTAAGAAGCTAAACGTATTATTAACTTAGATATTCATAAGGCTAAAGGTATTATTCTCTTAACATAAGATATAGAAGTATAAATTATATTTTAGTATTTCTATTTATAATTACTCCTTATTATATTTAGAATAGATTACTTATTAATAGATACTAGCCTTAATAAAGCTATCTAATAATTTGTTAATAATTGAAATAAAGCCTAAATAGTCTTACCCTTTAAAATAGAAGAGTATTTTCATAACGATATATCCTATAAGTTCTATTTTAACTTAGGTATAGACTTATATAATATTATAAAACTATATTATTATCTTGTTATATTAAAACGAAGTTAAAACTATAATTAAAATTAACTATGAGCTACTTTATTAGATTATTAGAAATTATATAAGTATTTCAAACTTACTATTATTTCTAAAACTTTAGATTATAACTTTTAACTTCTTATATATTTTATTAATATCTTTAATCTTAAATTTACTAATAATATGGGACTTAAAATACTTATAATTCTTATAGAAAATAATATTATACTAAATAATTTTTATAATACCATTAATAATAATACTTTTAATTTCTTTTTAAATTAACTTTTTAAATAATAGCATAAATATTATGATAATATCTTTTTACAGAAGTTAAGTATTAGTATTACATCTAATTACTTCTCAATCATAGAATATATTATAAAATAAGATTCTTAGCTAAAGTCTGAAGAAGGCAAATTATTCTTATAAGTTATAATATTTAGAATTCCTAGCTTATTTTAGGATATTTAAAATCAAAATAATATATTACTAATTACTTAAGAAAATAAAAATTTATTATCTTCTGAAATAGACATATCCTATAGTATTCACTATATATTTAAAGATTTAGGAATGGTTACAAATAGACTTTTAATAATTATATAGAATTATAAACTTCCTTTTACTATTAAAATATGATTTAAGTTTTATATAGGCTAAAGAATAGGATGTAAAGCTAATATTTAAAGTCGAACAAATACCGCCTGATAGCTTAATATTCCCAATCTTTTTAAAAGATTAGTATAAAAGTTAGTAATTAGAAATTTATAATTAGTAAGACAATATTATTGAATACTTTAAGCTTTATATCAGGATTAAGGATTATAAGACTTGAAGTTATAATGCTATTAGCATATTAAAGTAGTAAGTTATTTCTAGAAGTATTCTGAATTGTAATAACTATTTAAATATCTTATAGTATTTATAGAATATTTATACTTTTAGGAATAATAGTAGATAAAATAAATATATCTATTTAGAATTATAAAGTCTTATTTATCTCTTTGATACTTTATATTCCTTCCTTAATACTTTATATTTCTAAGATAAAGTTATCTCTTATAATAACTAAGGAAAATATAAATTACTGTATTAAGATATAAGAGAAGTCTTTTAAATATAACTTTATAATTATAAGTCTAGACTCTTCAGGGCTATAAAAGAGTTTAAAAATATACATCTTATGATAAATAATAAAGAAGTAATATAAATCTTACTAATTGTTTTTCTCTTACTATATATATATAAGAGATTAAAATAGAGAATTTATAATATAAGAATTATTAAGACTATTATATTACTAAGGTAAGATTAATGGTATACTTAGTATATTTATAGTAAATCTCTTCTATAGTTCTCTATATAATATAAGCCTAAATAATAATATGTAGAGAAAAGATTAAGTCTTCTATAAGATAGAAATATACTCTAAAAGTAAATAGACTCAGTATATAACTATTTAACCTAAGGTTATTGTGAATTACCTTATATGCCACTTAAAGAGATACCTCTTAAGTAATAATAAGTATCTTGTTATAATATATCTCATCTATAATAAAAGAATATATAATATTACTAAATCTTATTAATATTATTATATATCTTAATAAGAATAATATAAACTATTTATCCTATTAGTTTTACCTTTAATCTAACGTCTTTAAATTTAAATATTATACTTATATTAATAGTAATAAAATTAGAAGGACTTTAATATATATTAATTCAATATATTTTAAAGGTCTCTCATATTACTTTTACTAAGATATTTAGTAAGAATTAAATAGTATTAAATATTATTATGATATTAATAATGTAAAATCTAGGATGATTATAAATATGAATAATATTAGTAATAATCTTGAAATTAAACTTAATATTATTATAAATAATAAAGTGAAAGTATAAGGCTATACTATATATTTTATACTAATAATAATATTTCTTAAGTATTTTAAAAGTATAGTATTTGACTAAATATTCTGTCTTATTAAAAATATCATAGAAATATATAATAATCAAATGTCTAAAGTAATAATAGAGTCTCTGTATTTCTATTTCTATATGATATATACAAGTAATTATTCTCTCCTTATTAAGAAGTATTTATAAATACCCTTATTTTTAAATAACTAATATAATCCTCTTATTTTAATAGAACTAATTATAGATATTATTAAATTTAATATTAAAGTAACCTATATCTATTTTGTAGAATAGAAAGGAAGTATTACATAATACTATATAGAATATTATAATACTAAAAACCCAAATATATTAATTATTCTAAATATAATAATTAGAAAAATATTGCCAAAATATAGTATTATTAATTTGCCTTAAAGAAATATAAATATTATAGATAAATTAACTATCTATTTAAATATAATAAACTAAGAATATTTAGTAATTAACAAATTAGTAGTATTTAAGTCAGGTAAGATACTGTTGGGAATAACACGCTTAAGAGGTACAGTTTATACTAGCTAAACCTTAGGCGCTAGCGCTATCTCTATAAACCTCACCTTATTTACGGCATATATAGCTATATTGAGTTATATATAATATATACTAGATTTTACCCCCTAATTATATATAATAATTAAGAATCTTATAATACTAAAGAACTACTAAGCTAAAACTATATATTATAATATTTTAATATATCTTAAATATTAAGATATTCACTGAAAATACTTTTCTTTTAGTTATTAAGGGAACTCATTAGCAGTTTACTTAATATAATACTTTTTAAATAAAAGTTAAGACTTATAACTTATAAAATTGCTTTAATTCTAAAGTAACTACTTACTAAAGCTTTGTTTTTACATTTTTAAAAAGAAAACTATTCTTAAATAACTTTCTAAAAGCTAAATAATATTAATAAGTCTTTAAAGTATTTAAATTAAATATTCTTAAAAACTCTTTTCTTATAGAGGCAGACTATAAAGAAGATTAATAACTTCTAGTAAATATTACTAAAAAGGTTTATATAAGAAATGTTATAGACTTTATAGAAAAAGGTCTAAAGGCTTATATAACTTTCTATAATCTCTATATCTTAAGAATTTAAGAATATTAATATCAATAGTCAAATTAAACCTATATAATAATTTAGATCTTTAGATATATTAATAAGGCGTTTTAATACTAATATTACTATATAGAAAGAAATATAGTAATATAGACTACTAACCTCTATAACTACTTTAATATTATAAATAACCTATATCTCTAAGGTACTATTTTAATATATAATAAAATGCTTTAACCTTCTAAATTCAAATGCCTTATTATAAAATAGTGACTAAAATGTAATTTTAGAAGTAATAACATACTATATATAAAACTTAAATAGTTAATTATACTCCCACTATTACTAGAATATTTCAAATTTATAATTCTATAATTTTACTAGCCTTCTTACTAATCAAGTCTTATATATAAAACTATATATCTATAATTAAAAGCTATTTAGACTTTATACTTCTATATAAAGTTATTTTAATTATTATAGAAGTAGTTTAATATCTCCTTAAGGCCTTCTTATATAATAAAGTTAGTTATAATACTTTTAATATTATAATAAAGGTTCTAACTAATACTTCGAATTCTTAAGGTAATAAGAGATATTTTCAAAGTTTAGATAAAACCTTTATATCTTTTAAAATATAGGTTAAACTATATTTTAATATATTACTACTATATATACTTTTAGTTAGTATATAAAGGCTTATTTCTAAATACTTCTCTTAAAAGGAAATTAGATAATTACTAGTCTTAAATTTAGACTTCTTAAGAAAGGTCTAAAGTTTTAGATAATAATAACTATATAACTAGCCTTCTAATTAAAATAGCTATAATAGTATATAATAAATATATTATAAACAAAACTTTAGTAATATTTTTTTAAGACTCTTTTATCCTTAATGAGGGTATTTCAATTCATATCTTTAGTGATTTAAAGTATTTATAACTTTTTAAGACATTCTTATAGGAGACTATATTTAGTATAATTTAAAACCTATACTTATTAAGAATTATAAAGACACTAAGATCTTTATTATAATTAATAAAGATAAAAAAGTCAAATTATACTTATATAATATTACTTTCTATACTACTTTAGTTATAAACCCCATCTCTTTTTAGTAATTATAAAAATAAAGCTATTAGTAAGATATTAAACCAAACTACCTATCTTAACTATAAAAGAGTAATTATTCTAAACTTATAACTATTAATATTTAATATAACTAATAAGTCTTTAAATACTATATATTTCAAAAGAAATTAATTCTTTTAATAATATAATTAATATAATATAAGCTTTCTCCTAGATATTACTACTACTAATAGTATATTATTAATACTATTTAAAAACTCCTAAAAAATAATAAATTGCTTTAATACTCATAATTAGAATATCTTAATAAAAGACCTCTTGATTACTTTATTTTAACTATATATAATATTTATATTAATAATAACTACTTAAAGTATAATAGATATTAGTCTACTTAAAAAGTATATAGAGCTTATAATATTAATAAGGCAAAATATAGGATTTACTATATAAAATATAAGAATACCTTATATATTACTTTTAGAAAGAATATTACTTTAAACTTCTATTCCTATTACTAAAGCTATAATAGCTATATCTTAACTTTAAAATTTATAAATAGAACTACTAATTACTATTAAGGCTTTTATCTAATTAACTATATTAAAACTATTATTATAAAAATATTTAAAAGTTTGATTATACTCCTTAAAGATTAGTATAATATTAGTATTAAGGTTTTTAAGTATAATAATAAAGTCTTTAAATATAGAAGTCTGAAATATAATCTAAGTTCTTAAAATATATATTTTAAGCTATCTATTCTATATACTTAAAGTTAAAATAGAAATAGTAAGTATATTGGAATAATTATTAAGATATATAAAAAAGCTATAGAATATAGAAGCAAACTACCCTACAAACTATAACCTGAAATCTTATAAATAGTAATATTTCTTTCTTACTAAATACTAATATACCTCTTAAACTAATAAATACTATACTAAAAGGTTTATAAAACTCCTTAAAGAAATAATACTATAAGGTTAGACTTAGCTTACTTCTATACTTATAATTATAAATATTTTATTCTTACTATAGATATAAGATTTAAATATAACTATTTAATATATCTTAAGAAGTATACCTTTATTAGCCTTTTAGTTACTTATACTTCAACTAACTAATATCAAATAAAAGGTCTACTTTAAAATCAAGTTATAATAATATATAATATCTCTTTTAATAAAACCTTTTTTTCAATAAACCTTTAACCTCTCTATAAGATCACTTTCAATAGTTGAATTCTAGTAAATTCTCTTATTAATTATAAAAATAAAGAATCATAATAAAAATACTTAAAGTCAGCTTAAATACTTACTATAATTTTAATAAAAAGTCCGACGAAATAGTCTATATTAAAATAAGAAATAATTATAATAATTTAAAGTCTTATATCTATATAATAACTTCTTAAAAGCCTTATAAAATACTATTTAAAACTATAAAACTTATATTAATAACTCCTTTAGAATTACTGACTATATTGTTCTATAACCTTATTTATATAAATAGAACTATAAAGAAATAAAGAGTTTAAATACTTTTAGAGACAATTAAATATAAAGAATAAATAAAATATTATATTAAAGTAATTAGGAGATCTTTATTTAAAACTACTTTTTTAATTAATATCTTTTAGTTATTTTAAAATATTCTAAAATACTCCTACTTATAACTATAAAATAATGAATATAATTAATTAGAAAGAATCTTAACAGTTTAATCTTCTTAAAGACTTTAAAATATAAATATTGTAACTTCTAAAAATAAACTTTAATTATAAGGTAAATAAGATATTAGAAAGTTCTTAAAATATAAAAGAGTAGAAACTCTTATTCTAAAAGTCTTATAATAAACATTATTATTATTATTTATATCTTATTAAGTAACACTCATTTATCTATATATTAAAGTTATAGTGGTAGTTAAATAGGCGCATTTAAAGAGTTATATTAAAATAGACTTACAATAAAATTAGTAAAGTTCTTATAAGAAGTTTAAAGGTTTTAAAACATTACTAGATTTATACTTATAGGTTTAATAAATATAAGTACTTCTTAGAATTAAAATTTAACTATTACGTATAGAAATTAATAGCTATAAGATAATTATAAGACTTATATAATTATTCTAATAAATATATTATTTTAAATCTTTATAAATATTATTAACTACTTCAATCTTAGGTTATTCTAATATAATATAATAAATATTTTTATATATAATATCTAATAAGATTATTTATATAGAAATATTATTAGATTACTAAAGATTAAATAAGATTTACTATTTTTATAAAATGCTATATAATCTTTAGAAATTTCTTTTCTTATAATAATATTATTTAGAAAAAAATCTCAAGTATTTTAATTTTAAACTTACTATAAGAAAACTATATTACTAATTTAATAAGTATATTATCTTCTCCTTCTATATTAATAACTATATACTCTCTTCCCCTTAGAAAGTATATCTAAAATAAATATATTATTAATAGACTTATAATAGAAATATTACTTTAAGGAAAGTAAAAACCTATAGTAATTTCTTAGTATTAAGATTATTTGAAACTAATTAGTAAAATAATTATAAGCTTTATAAGTAATATAGATTATAATACTTCTTAAATACCTTATAAAATATATATAGTATATTAGATATATTAAAGTTCTTTTGAAACCTAAAGAATCCTTATTATCGTTTAATTGAGCTTCTTATATAGAAGTTAAATACTATTAATCAAATATTAACTCTATTAATTTAATTATAATAATAATAAAACTAGATGTTACTTATAAAATAAGCTAATTATTAAATTTTAATTAGAATCTTTTAGATAATTACTATATAGGAGCTGGATGAATAATATAATATTTTAATAAGATAAAAAACTTCTATTTTAAATTTAATGATAAGGCTGGGAGTTTATTTAATAGTCTTATAATTACTGTAAATATTAATATTATAAATAATAGTTATAATTAAAATAACTCTTAAATCTATATTATATATTTCTTTAAAAGTGTAATAATATAATAAGTTAAAAAATAAGATATTATTACTATTTTAATAATTAGAGTAGAACTTTTAGTATTATTCTAAACCATTTAAAAAGCTATATTAACTAGCCGTTTTATTATTATATTCTAAATAAACCTTTTAATAAATATATTTAATAAAAGTAAGATATATAAGTTTTATCCTACTATCTAAATCTAATATAATAATTGGTAAATAATATATTTTATAATTATTGAAATAATATAACTATATATAAAACTATCATATATGAATATCTATAATTACTAATTATAATCAAAAGCTTTATAGAAATATTTTAAAATTAAATATATATTTCAAGAGACTCTATAATTAATAGTTCTATAAACTTTCTCTAAAATTACGAATTCAATACTTCTATTATTTAAGTTAATATAATAGACTAATTAAACTATTTAAAATTATAGTAAAGAAAGAAGTTTTTAAAAAACAACCTCTAATATTGAGAAATTCTAATAAAACTTTTAATTATAAATTAAAATTTATAAAAGTTAAATTATAATAATAATAATAATAAATAAAAAACTTAGAAATATTGGAAGTATTTTCTAATTAATAAGATGTATCTAATTAACTTATAAATAATAATATTCTTCTTATTATAACAATAGAAGTTCAATACAAATAATAGAATAATAAAAAAAGCTTTTTATAAAATATAAATAAAATATTTAATTAGTATTATTTAAAAAGATTAATTTATAAGTAGAACTCTTAAGATTAAAGGGATAAATTAAGAATAATATACTTAAGAAGTAGAGTTTATATTACTTCAACCTTAGATAATAGTATTATCTCTATAGGCCTCGTCCTATTTAAACTACTCAAAATAAAGCTTTATATAGTACGTTTAGCTACGTTTAGTTATATATAATATATATTAGATTTTACCCCCTAATTACGTATAATAAGCTAGTGTAAATTCTGCTTCTCAAGCATGTTATTCCTGTTGCATGTAATTAGGGGGCAAAATCTGGTGTGTATTGTGTGTAACTAAATATAGCTATACGCGCCGCGTGAGGCTCTATTTCGAGCGGTTTAAGTAGGGTGAGGCCTGAGGAGACAGCGCTAGTACCTATTAGGAATAATACATTCAAGAGGTAGAGTTTATACCAGCTAAACCTTAGGCGCTAGCGCTATCCCCATAGGCCTCGCCTTATTTAAACTACTTAAAATAGAGCTTTATATAATATATATAGCTATATTTAGTTATATAGAATATATATTAGATTTTACCCCCTAATTATCTATAATAATTAAGAGTCTTATAATACTAAAAAACTACTAAGCTAAATATATATATTATAATAATTTAATATATCTTAAATATTAAAATATCTATTAAAAATACCTCTTTTTTAATCTTTAAAAGAGCTAATTAATAGCTTACTTAGTATAATACTTTTTAGGTAGAAGTTAAAGTTTATAGTTTATAGGACTATTTTAATTTTAAAATAATTACTTATTAAAACTTCTTTTTAAAGTTTCTTTAAAAACTACTTTTAAGTAATTTTCTAAAAGTTAAGAAGTATTAATAAGCTATTGAAATATTTAAATTAAGTATTCTTAAAAGTTTTATTGTTATAGGAATAAATTATAAAGAGGATTAATGATTTTCTATAGATATTACTAAAGAAATCTATATAGAAAATGTAATAAATCTTATAGAGAAAGATCTAAAAATTTATATAATTCTCTATAATTTCTATATTTTAAAAACTTAAGAGTATTAATATAAGTAGTTAAACTAAACTTATATAATAATTTAGATTTTTAAATATATAAGTAAGATATTTTAATATTAGTATTATTATATAGAAGAAAATATAGTAATATAAATTATTAATTTCTATAATTATTTTAATATTATAAATAACTTATACTTCAAAATACTACTTTAATATATTATAAGATATTTTAATTTTTTAGACTTAAATATCTAATTATAAAGATAGTAATTAAAATATAATTTTAAAAGTAGTAAGATATTATATATAAGACTTAAATAGTTAACTATACTTTTTTTATTATTAAAATATTTTAGATTTATAATTTTATAATTTTATTAGTTTCCTTACCAATTAAGTCTTATATATAAAATTATATATTTATAAATAAAGTTATTTAAATTCTATATTTCTAGATAAAATTGTTTTAGTTATTATAAAGGTAATTTAATATCTCTTTAAAGTCTTCTTATATAATAAGATTAACTATAGTATTTTTAATACTACTATAGAAATTCTAACTACTATTTTAAATTCTCAGAATAATAAGAAATACTTCTAAAACTTAGATAAGCTTTTATATTTTTTAAAATATAAGTTAAACTATATTTTAATTCATTATTACTATATATACCTTTAATTAACTTATAAATGTTAAATATTAAATATTTTAACTAAAGAGAAGATTAAATAATTACTAACTTTAGATTTAGACTTCTTAAGGAAAGTTTAGACTTTTAAACAATAGTAACTATATAGTTAACTTTCTAATTAAAATAGCTATAATATTATATAATAAGTATATTATAAAAAGGGATTTTAATAATACTCTTTCTAATATTTATTTATTTTTAGTTTAAATATTTTAATTTATATCTTTTAAGATATAGAGTATTTTATAATTTTTTAAAATATTCCTATAGGAGATTATATTTAGTATAATATAAAATTTATACTTATTAAAAACTATAGAAATATTAAGATCTTTATTATAATTAGTTAAAATAAAGAAATTAAGTTATATTTATATAATATTATTCTTTATATTATTTTAACTATAAACCTTATCTCTTTTTAGTAGTTATAAAAATAAGGTTACTAGTAAGATATTAGGTTAAATTACTTATCTTAACTATAGAAGAATAACTATTCTAAGACTACTACTATTAATATTTAATATAACTAGTAAGTCTTTAAATACTATAGATTTATAAGAGATTAATTATTTTGTCTATATAGTTAGTATAATATAAACTTTCCCCTAGATATTACTACTACTAATAGTATATTATAAATACTGTTTAAAAACCCTTAACAAATAACGAATAATTCTAATACTAATAACTAAAGTATTTTAATAGACAGCCTTTTAACTATTTCGTCTTAACTACACGAGGTATTTATATTACTAATAGTTACTTAAAGCATAATAGGTACTAGCCTACTTAAGAAGTATATAAAGCTTATAATATTAATAAGGTAAAACGAAAGATCTACTATATAGAATATAAGAAATACTTTATATACTATTCTTAAGGAATATATTACTTTTAACTTCTATTTCTATTATTAAAGCTATAGTAGTTATATTATAGCTCTAATATTTATAAATAGAACTACTAATTACTCTTAAGACTTCTATCTTATTAATTATACTAAAGCTATTATTATAAAAGTATTTAAGAACTTTATTATACTCTTTAAATATTAATATAGTATTAATATTAGGGTTTTTAAATATAATAATAAAATCTCTAGGTATAAGAGTTTTAAATATAATCTAACTTCTTAAGATATATATTTCAAGCTATCCGCTCTATATACCTAAAGCTAAAATAGAAGTATTAAATATATTAGAGTAATTATTAAAGTACGCATAAGAGCTATAAAATATAATAGTAAACTATTTTATAAATTCTAACTTAAAACTCTATAGGTATTAGTATTTTTTTATAACTAAATATTAATATGTTTCTTAAGCTAGCGAATATTATACTAGAAGCTTTATAAAACTACTTAAAAAAATAATACTATAAAGCTAGACTTAACTTACTTCTATGCCTATAGCTATAAATACTTTATTCTTACTATAGATGTAAAGCTTAAGTATAACTATTTAGTATACCTTAAGGGGTATATTTTTATTAGCTTTTTAGTTAGCTATATTTTAACTCATTAATATTAAGTATAGAACCTAGTTTGAAATAAAGTTATAATTACTTATAATATTTGTTTTAATAAGACTTTTCTTTTTAATAGGAATTTAATCTTGCTGAGAAATAACTTTGAAAAGTTTAATTCTAATAAAGTCTCTTATTAGTTATAAGAATAAATAATTATAATAAAGCTATTTAAAATGAGTTTAATTACTTACTTAAGTTTTAGTGAAAAATCTAATAAGGTGATTTATATTAAAATAAGAAGTAACTATAATAATTTAAAGTCTTATATTAATATAGTAGTTATTCTAAAGCTTTATAAAATACTATTTGAAACTATAAAATTTATATTAATAATCCTTTTAGAATTATTTATTATATTCTTCTATAATCTTATTTATATAGATAATATTATAAAGAAGTAAGAAATTTAAATACCCCTAGAGAGAATTAAATATAAGAAATAGATAAGGTATTATATTATAATAGTTAGGAAATCTTTATTTAAAACTACTTTTTAAACTAGTATTTTTTAGTTATTTTAAGATATTTTAAAATATTCCTATTTATAACTATAAAGTAATATAAATAGTTAATTAAAAAGAATCTTAGGAGTTTAATTCTTTTAAAGATTTTAAGATATAGATATTATAATTTTTAATTATAGACTTTAGCCATAAGGCGAATTAGATATTAGAGAATATTTAAAATATAGAAGAATAGAAGTTTTTATTCTAAAAGTCTTATAGTAGAAGTTATTATTATTATTTATATCCTATTTAGTAGTATTTATTTATTTATATATCAAAGTTATAATAGTACTTAAATAGGTTTATTTTAAGAGTTATATTCAATTATACTTCTAGAATAAGATTAATAAGGTTTTTATAAGAGGTTTAAAAACTTTAGAATACTACTAAGTTTATACTTATAAGTTTAATAAGTAGAAATACTTCTTAAAAATTAAGATTTAACTAATTATCTATAGAGATTAATAGTTACGA
>AMCV02000004.1:1858389-1885019 GCA_000350065.2 Colletotrichum orbiculare MAFF 240422
CTATATAATAGTATTAATATTAGAATACTTTATTTATATATTTAAAGATTTAAATTATTATATAAATTTAATTTAACTATTTATTTTAATATTCTTAAGTTTTTAAAATATAGAAATTATAAAGAACTATATAAACTTTTAGATTTCTTTCTATAAAATCTATAATATTTTTATATAAACTTCTTTAGTAATATCTATAAAAAGTTATTAATCTTCTTTATAACTTATTTTTATAAAAATAGAATTCTTAAGAATATTTAATTTAAATATTTTAATAGCTTATTAATACTTCCTAACTTTTAGAAAGTTATTTAAAAATAATTCTTAAAGAAGTTTAAAAAAAAGTTTTAATAAATAGTTATTTTAAAGTTAAAATAGTCTTATAAGTAATAAATTTTAGTTTCTATTTAGAAAGTATTATATTAAATTAATTACTAATTAATTTTCTTAGAAAATAAAAGAGAAGTATTTTTACTAAATATCTTAATATTTAAAATATATTAAATTATTATAATATATATATCTAGCTTAGTAGCTTTTTAGTATTATAAGACTTTTAATTATTATATATAATTAGGGGGTAAAATCTAATATATATTATATATAACTAAATATAGCTATATATATTATATAAAGCTCTATTTTAAGTAGTTTAAATAAGGCGAGGCTTGTAGAGATAGCGCCGGCGCCTAAGGTTTAGCTGGTGCAAACTCTGCCTCTCGAGCGCGTTGTTCCTGACAATTCCTAATACCTATAGTTGTACCATAGTATTGAGTATGTGACAGAGAGGGGTCACTGATTGATAAGATATCTCGCACCTTGGTGGCTCGCAGCCCCTGCAGTGGGAATTCCAATACCACCCACCACTATGGCCCGATCTGTGGTAGTAGTAACAGCAGTACTTTGTGTGTAGGCTTGCGAGCTATGGACGGTGGCGTGCACGTAGCACGATGGTCCACAAGTATACCCGCGCTGAAGGTATCTGTATGGATACCTACTTTGGAGACACGAACGATGATAGGGGCCAGAGAGCGGAAATTCCAAGCACATACTGTCAAGCAAGACCCCTCCGACTATCATCCCTCAGCCCAACGCTCTGTCCGGTAGTTACCTAGGTGTAGAAGACTTGAACGCTGCAAAACGTTCCAAGCCTTATGGATTCGTTTTCGTCCGTCGACTCTGGAGCCACCGGATGAAGCTCTGGAACGGCAACCGCAATCTGAATACCAAGCTCGCGAATCCAGACACAATTGAAGCGCAAGGCCGACCTTGTCGAGGTTGGCACAATGGCGAAGCGCGGACAAGGATTGGCCAGCTGGACAGGGTCTGTGATCCGGGTCGGACACCGGATAGCCTAGAAAAGTGATGTTTTGCTCCTGTTTTACCGCGCAGCTCTGCCCCGTGCCGAGCCAGTGTCCTCCAACACGGCAAAGCAGCCAAATCTGGGCCAAGAGGTTGGCGAAGAGTCTAATCGTAGAGGCTCCGTCCCTGGCCGGAGGCTGCACGGTGAGTGATGCAGTCGTAGCTATGGTTCTGAGGCCTCAGAGGCCTCAGCATGAACGATACCAAGCCCGGCGAGGTTTCGATGAGGTCAATGTCTCCTTGACACCACCTTGCCTGCTAGGTAGGCCAAGGTGACCTAGCATATGGGTGCAGGCTTGTGTCGGGCTGTGTTCTGTGATTTGAGTGAGAGTGAGAGTGAGTGTACAAGTAAGTGTGTTGAACGCACTCATCGTCGGCACAAGCCACCTCGTGCTCCGTGACAGACAGTTGCTCACACACATCACATGTCCGTAATATCATTGGTGCATACCCCTGATTTTCATGTTGATGTGTCTTCGCGTTGAACTCGGTGCTTGGACTGTCAAGCTCGCCTTCGCTCTGAACCTCACCCATACCGACATCAGTTACATGCATATACCTTGAGATGGCGTATGCTGCTTAAGCTTACACGGATACCTACTTGGACGCACAGCTGTGCTGCCATCATGTACCTTACCTTGAGAGGGCTTGGTCGAGTCGACGGGAGCTATGGTGTGATGCTACGTCAGTGGGGATTAATATTAAAACACTCCCCGGCTGTACCTTTGCCGCCCGCCGTTAATTAACCTCTTTTTCCGCGTCTGCAGAGCTGTGCTGAGGGAAATATCCTTACAATGTGGCCCGTTGCCTGGGTTTTCTCCTTGGTCCGACTCCTTCCTGCTCCTGTCACTATTCCTGGCCCCGATGCAGATCTAGATCCCGGTCGTTGGTCTTCGCCTTCGTCCAGACACGCTCTTCCGTCCCGACTTTTTGTCGACAATATTAACTTTGGGCTTTCCCTTTGCAAATCCCAATTCTCCTCCTCATCTCTACTTATTTCTCGTGCCCATACTTTCCGCCATCCACACGCAGCAACTCCTGAAGCAAACACTCCGTCTCCCCTCTACCGATAGCGATAGGTGCGTTGGGTCTCGCTGGCCCTCCCCCTCTCTTGCTCGCCCACCCCAGCGGTGCCGCGTCGTTGTGTGCTCGAACCCCGGCCCCTTCTTTGCATGTTGGTCACCTTTTGTGACTGGCATACCCGTCCTGTTGAAACGGCGGTGAAAGTCGCTTTTCGTTACTTAGAGGAGACGCTTCTTCTAATTTTCTCCATTTCTCCAGACCGCCTCAGACTTGTTCCACCCTCCCTTTCCTAGCCTACACGCTTATCGCAAACGCCTCTCACTCTCAGTATGGCCACCAGACCCGAAAACATTGGCATCAAGGCCATCGAAATCTACTTCCCTAGCCAGGTATGTGATCGCACAACAACGAGCTCCTTCCACCGACGCAGGGGAGGAAAGTAGAGAAGGCACAACCACAAACACACATGAAGAGGCGAGAGAGGTGCCACAGTAGAATGGTGCAAGAGGAGGGAAAACACAGATAGAGGGGGCAAAGGAAGGGGGGGGCAAAAGACGAAAGAAAAGCCGCTCGTGCGCGCACTCTGCCCCTCATCGCCGAAGTCGCAATCGCCAGAGCTATCCCGCTCAGTCATTACCCTCCGAGTCTCAATTCTTCCTTTGGCATTTTGTCTCGCTCTCATTCACTTGCGCGGCCACTGGCGCAATACCCAACGCCCTGCCTTGCTGACTTCGTCTCTTCTTACCATCTAGTATGTCGAGCAATCCGAGCTTGAGACTTTCGATGGTGTCAGCTCTGGCAAGTACACCATTGGTCTGGGCCAGACCAAGATGGCATTTTGCGACGATCGTGAGGGTAAGTCTATGTGCTAGAAACCGGGTTTTGTTGCCTCCTCGGCTAATGGGTGGCCCATTCGATGTGTAGACATTTACTCTTTCGCCTTGACCGTCACCTCCAACTTGCTGAAGAAGTACAACGTCGACCCCAATTCCATCGGACGCCTCGAGGTCGGCACTGAGACTATTCTGGACAAGTCCAAGTCTGTCAAGACTGTGTTGATGCAGTTGTTCGGCGACAACACCAACATTGAGGGTGTTGATACCGTCAACGCCTGCTACGGAGGCACCAATGCCTTTTTCAACACCGTCAACTGGATCGAGTCTTCCGCCTGGGACGGCCGCGATGCCATTGTCGTCGCTGGCGACATCGCCCTCTACGCCAAGGGCAACGCCCGTCCTACCGGCGGCGCTGGCGCTGTCGCCCTGCTCGTCGGTCCTAATGCGCCCGTCGTCGTCGACGCTGGTCTGCGTGGAACCTACATGCAGCACGCATACGACTTCTACAAGCCCGACCTCACCAGCGAGTATCCCTACGTCGACGGCCACTACTCGTTGACCTGCTACACCAAGGCTCTCGATGCGGCCTACCGCGACTACAACAAGCGTGAGGCCAGGCTCGCAAAGGCCGCCAACGGTACCAACAGCCATGCTAACGGTGCCAACGGTGACTCCGCCAAGCTCCCCAAGACGTCAATCGACCGCTTCGACTACTTGGCTTTCCACGCACCCAACTGCAAGCTGGTCCAAAAGTCGTACGGCCGTCTGCTCTACCACGACTACCTTGCCGACGCCGACAACTCCGTGTTTGCCGAGGTGGCCCCTGAGCTCCGCGACATGGACTACGAGAAGTCCTTGACCGACAAGGTTGTCGAGAAGACCTTCATGGCTCTGACCAAGAAGAAGTACCAGGAGCGCGTCGTCCCTGGTATCCAGGTTGCCACGCTTTGCGGTAACATGTACTGCGGCAGTGTCTGGGGCGGCATTGCCAGCATCCTTTCTCACGTCGACGCTGCCGCTCTCCAGGGCAAGCGCATCGGCGCATTCAGCTACGGTTCCGGTCTCGCCGCCAGCTTCATGTCCTTCCGCGTCAAAGGCGATGTCTCCAAGATCGCCAAGACGCTCGACATTCCCGACAGACTCGAGGCGCGCCGCCAGGTGTCCCCCGAGACCTATGATGCTGTAAGTCCCGAAACCCCTCTCGCTTGAATCTCACTCTCGTTTCTCACACAACTCCTAGCTGTGCAACCTCCGCAAGAAGGCCCACCTGCAGAAGGACTTTACGCCCGAGGGTGACGCTTCCACTATCACTCCCGGAACGTACTACCTCGAGAAGGTTGACGACAAGTTCCAGCGCTCCTACAGCGTCAAGGCATAGAGAACATGACGCGTCCTGCGACAAAAAAATGCAATCTTGTCCGGGCTTGGGACTTGCATACGGATAGAGGCGGATGCATAAGGTCTTACGACTTCACCACTGGCAGAGCATGGGCCGAGCAGTGATATTTTAAATCTGGGAAGGGGCGCATGCTTTTCGTCATTGCATGAGTTCTCGACAGACAAGGTATTTGATCTAACGTCGGCGTCACGTGACTGCTCCTTATAATGTGGACTTGTACATACCAAGGCGAGCAGCCGGTTTTGATCAAAGTGACTGAAAGACTCGGGAGTCGAATGGAGCGATCGGGTAATAATGTCGGCGAAGGGAGAGGTTAAAACATATAGAGCTGCACCTCATTCACTTTCTTCAGATGAACTGTGAGTGCGGCATCCGTCGTCTACAAAGCCCACCGTATCTCAACCCTTTTACTGCTCAAAACAAGGTATGCTACACTACTGCTGCTGCTGCTGATGCTGCTATAACCACTACTACCACTACTACTACTCGTACGCGCACACAGGACGTAATTGGGGGAGGAAGAGAAAAGGCGATGGAGGTATCGGCGAACAGAGGAATGAGACTGTCCAAAGGTGTTACAGGAGCGCTTGGGAGGCATATTGATGATGCCTACAAAACAGCGGCGGCATGTAGTCTACTTCTCCCCCTTGTACTTCCATTCTGCGTGGCGATGCAGATGGTAATCCTTGCTTTGAATAGCTTTCCAAATGCCGTACAGTCCACCGATGGGCGGTATTGATTTCAAGGTCTGGCGCCAGCTCTTGGCACCCTCGCGTGCGTCAACATCGACCTTGACCTTGTTGAACACGGTTGGCAGGGTCGTGGCCCCATATTTGGCGCGAAGCTCGTCGTACCACTTACGGTCGTAGACCTGCCAGAACTCATCCTCTGTGTAGTACGTGTGCGCGTACAGCCATTTCATTCCACCGAGCTCCCGCAGCTTGTGCTCCAACGCGCGGTTCTTGGCCACAAACTCCTTGCGATCCGAAGGTCCCCAGCCCCACAGTCCGATGTTGAGCATCGGCTCCGGCTCCGGCTCAGTCGTGGTGGTCCTGCTCGAGTTGCTGGCCACGACATCGCCTCTGTGCGGATGAAAGGTGGGCGGCGCCCTCTGCTTCAGGGGGCACAGCCACAACGGCCAGATGCCAAATTGGTCGGCCGTGTAGTCGACGAAGCGCTCGGCGTTTTCGTAGGGGAGAGCAAGGTCCTGGACGATGAAGCGCGCCGACTCGCCGCTGCCGTGCAGGGCGCGGTAGAGCATGCGCGTGTGAAGGAAGTCGTCGAGGAACCAGCGAGTGAAGCGGCTAAAAGGCACGTATTTGAAATAGTCAAACGCGGCGGCGCCGACCCAGAACCCGGCCCGGTCATAACGGAAGAGGTACTCGGCCAGAGGCACCCAGTCGACGGCGGGGGCAAGGCTTTCGATGGCGCTGGATGCGGCACCGGCGGTGCGATCCTTGACGTGTAGATAGAACCAAGGGTCCCAAGCTCCGCTGAAGGTCTGCGGCCTGCTCTCGGCGGGGATGCCGTCCACCAGCTTGCCGGTGATGACCACGCCGTGATCCTTGGAGAAGAGAATGCCGTCGACGTAGTCGTTGTCCGAGTTCAGCGTCTCGGCGCGGGCCGTCTCGACAGCCTCGGCGACGCTGTGAGTACGGTGGTATGTCGTCTTTACAAACTTCTTGGCCTCGATGAGCTGTAGTTCCAGCATGGTGGTGACGCCCAGTGTGCCGACGGCTCCGGCCGCGCCCCGGAAGAGATCGGCCTTGTCCTGACGGTTGGCACGGACTACCTGACCGTCCGCTAGGACCACCTCGACCTCGTTGATAGTATCATCAAAAAAGCCATGCTTGAAGCTGGAGCTCTCGCCAGCAGTACCGGCGTAACCACCTCCAGCCGTGATGCCGGGAAACTCCATGACGACCGGAGGAATCAGGCCGTGACGGAGAGTGCTCTCGACGAGACGATCCATTGGGACGTTGGGCTCGACCAGAGCGGTACGATTCGCCTTGTCGACCTTGAGGACATTGCGCAGCGCGCTGATGTCGACGAAGCGATCCCGGCGTAAGGGACGAGTGCTGTTGGTCGATCCATGGAAGATGCGGTATGGCTCCTTTCGATCGAAGAAAGACCGCACAGCAGTTGCAATTTTGGAGACGGTAGCCTTGTGGCGTTCCATGGCAAAATTCCGTTTGGCACTCTTGGCCGCGACCGTGACTGAGAATGGGTCGAGCTTGGCTCGAAGCTCTCGCGACCAAGTGTAACTTCAGGAACCTAGGTACCTTAGGTAGCAATGGTTGGTACCTTTCCTACCTGCCTTAGGTATACCTGTGTAGAGATTAAATATGATAGTTTCTTGGCTTGACCCACGATAGCATAATTAGCTGGAACATCTGGAGAATATATTGCTTATAGTAAAATAGGTGAGGTAAATATTGAGTTGATAGAAAGATCAATCTATATATCTCTAGTAAGTAGTTACTTCTGAACAGAGGCTATTCGATAGCTCAGTAGTACCTCTATAAATCCTACTAAAAGTAGTAGATTTGGCGAAGTGCTAATATATTTAATCCCTATGCAGGTATGGATATAGATGACAGTGCACCTTGTTAAAGTGGAGACCTTGTTTTTCGTTTTATCCTTTTTGGTGTTTGGTTTCTCGTACTCATGGCGGGGCTTTGTCTTTCCTTCTATTACGATAGGTACGTACGGATACAGGGAGGGCATTTCGCATGTAACATGGCACATTTCTCTGTCGCACTGGCGCAGTCACTTATGTGAAGCTGTTGGTAGCCAGCTGTAAGACCATTTTGCGGAGACGTGGATGGCTAGAAGCCAGAAGCCTACAAAAAGACCCCAAATCAGCTAGTGTGTCTCGCCGAAAACACGTATAACCATGCTATGGCACCAAACTCGAAGTATGATCTTTGTAGTTGCGCTGCATGTGTATCCATAACCTTGTTCCCGCCGATCTGACTAATTCGCCGCGAGGTCCTGGGCTCCCCTGCTTTATCGGGAAAATTGCCGTCTTTCTTCATATAATACTATTTGGGGAAGGGCAGCGTATGGCATCTGCAGTTCTTCTGTTCTCTGCGTCTTCTCAACCCCCATCCATGTCGGGGCTGTTAAACCGCCTGTCATGACAGGCAGACCTCGTTCGAAAACCTCGTTGTTTGCCGGCCACAGTACTTATTGCTCGAGAGTATAAATCATTCGACTGACTTTTGGTTCAATGCAACCCCTCGCCTTTCAAAAGTCTTCCGATTACAGCTTGGGGACAGCGTCTGCTGGAGCCTCGAGACGAATGTTCTTCTTCTCGAGCACGCGCTGTTGGATGTCATGGTCGCTCAATGTGCTCAGTGAAGCGAATTCTAGGGGCATGTCTTCTCCAGTCTTGGCTTTGACAGTGACAGCCTTTGACTTGATACTGTCGGGCTTTTCAACAACCGCCTTCATGAACCCTGTCCAACCCTCGAAGCACCGCTTGGCATTGGGGGTCTTGGCCAAGATGAGAGCGAAGCAGTGCGGCATGCCCTCGTATTCCTCGAAGACGACACTGACACCGTCCTCTTGCAGCTTGCGAGCCATATATTTGTCCTCGTCTGCCAACAGCTCCCAACCTGTACACATGAACACAGGTGGCGAGCCATTCCAGCTTCGATTCATGATCAGAGTCACTAGAGGATGGTCGAGGAGCTCATCATCGGCGTACAAGTTTCTCCGTGGAGGCTTCGCAGGCCACGCCTCGCATGGCGGTGGCTTGTATTCAGCATAAAGAGATGCAGTTGGTAGATAATCAAACTCCCGGTTTGTCTCCCAACTCGGCGAACTTTGCGTGATGTCCATCCAAGGGGAGTTGAGCGCATACCCTCCGGGCAGTGGAATCTCGCGCTCCTCGCCGAGCCAGCGGACCTTGCGTCTTTGCCTTCTCAGTTCGAGGAAAAGCTGCGACAGAGACAGGCTCAAATTGCCTCCCGCACTGCTAATTCGTTAACATGGCCGGGCCTTCTCGGAGCAGGCGAGCACGTACCTGTCTCCGGCGACAACTATATGTTCCGGCTTTACCGGTTGGTGGTATGCGTCGGATGGGGGGTATAGGAGCGTCAAGTAAGACACCAGCGCATCCAGCAACGCCGCAGGAAACGGATTTTGAGGAGCAAGCCGGTAACGAACGGAATACACACGCCCTCCAGTCATCTTCGCAATCTTCTTGGTCGCTGGCCGATGAGTTGCCGGATCGCATAGGTAATAGGCCCCTCCGTGAAAGTATAGCACCGTCAAGGGACTCTTGACCTCTTTCTGCAATTCGTTGTACTTTTCTCGCTCGCCGGCAGTTGGCGGTCTTGAGTCGGGTGTGGCGCCAGCACGATACCCCGTCCATTCGGCTTCGACAGGCACGACATCTGGCAATCTGACGTCTATCTCGGGGGTATTTGGCGTTCGCAAAGACTGGACGGCGACTACGACCGCATCGAGCACGTCCTTCTCCCGGGACGCTGGGCTGACATAGGTGGCAATCCATATTCTGCCTTTGACGCCGCCATCTCGATTTGCCAATTTTTGACTCGAAGTGATTGATCGAGGTTTGTTGAGCTGGAGGTACGAACGGAGCACGGCAACGATGAGCTCGCTCCGCAGGTCAAGGTATTTCGCCGGCTTGGACAAATGGAGAACGTGTAACAAGGCAACCCGGGTTATCAAGGGCACCTTGGGCAACAAAGACAGCAACATTTTGAACTGCTGGGGGTCCATATCTAGGGAATTCTGCGTACCCAATGGGGAGGAAGGCAGTTGTGGATTTGAACTTGAGGACGGAGACATGGCGTGCAACGTCCAGGGTCCATCAGCCTAGTTATATATCGTAAGTTGAATAACAAACAAGCTGAGTGAAGCTGAGCCAAGCCGTGGACTATGCCTGGTGAGTTTGAAACACTTCAGTCACAAGCCACCCCGGGCAAAAAGTCCCACAAAGTGTTGCGGTGGTTGACGACCTAGGAATCGATGGAAGGTTCAGACGCAAAGACAAGGAAGACATATTAGATCCTTGACCGGCGGTATGGCGTGTACTTCTACTTCAGACGCAGAAAATACAAACCCAGAGATGCAGGGTCGCGCTGTCTGGTAAGTCATTCAACGGAGCCGTACTGAGAATCTCAACGTTTGTGAACAACGGCAACGTTCGGTCCTGTAGAGCTAGGAATTTCAGGAAGCAGGAAGAAGCTGATGAGTGCGATCTGACTTGGGTGTCTAAACGGTATGCGTGGCCCAAAATCCTAATATAGTCAAATGCGGGGTGTCAAGAAAGATGCGGCGAGGTCTATGATACACCGGCTGGATGTGGCAAGAAACCTCGGCTGAGAGATGACTTGACGGACGAATCGCGTTGGCTGATCCGTCGTCGGCCTACATCGAATTGCGATATCACTCGTGACTCGCCTCGGCCACGTGAACGTTATTTGCCATCCCAGACCTTGCCTGACATGTCCCGGACTACTTCGGTGTATCTCGACAACGAGGGGCCAAAAGAAAAATGGTGTGCCTGTGCACCATGCATTCGGATGGCCTCATCGCCAATCACAAGTTGTCACGCGTCGCTAGCTCAAGTTTACACAATACTTGCTCAACCGAGAGGGAGGGTTGAACGAGCGTCCTTGGAGATTCACGCTACCAATTACCATGGGGCCGCATGGTTACGAACCCGAGAGAGAAAAGGCAGAGATGCGATGCGAGTGGTCAGTGCCAGAGAGCGACATCCAATAATTGACTTCTGGACAAAGTCAAGCATTAAGCTTCAGTATTGGCGCGGTTGGGATGGCAGATGCACCACGGGGATGCATCTTGCAAGCGGTGAGTCCTTGCTCGATCAGAGGGCAGATGGGGCCAGTCTGCCTCGAAGACGGGGCGCTCTATCGTGCTTTGCGACGTTCTGGGTCATGACCGCAACATGCGTCGAAATAGGAAATTGTTGCGGACACTGTCCGGCCTCCTGGCAACGTGCACAATGTGAGGTAAGGTAGGTAGGTGAGACATGGCAGCGGTAAATTGCTCCATGCTACGTACTTATGCGGAGTAGATATCGTGACATATGAAGGAGGACACAAGGACACAAGGACATAAAGTGAGAAAGCGGCAAATCATTGCTGTATACCTGCCCACTTGACAGTGCCTACCTATTTGGCGTGAAAGATGTACCAGGGGGCTGAATGTGGCCAAATCGGGAACAAGTAACGAATGCACTTGGTCTGCGACATGGTGACAACCGTCCCCGTCCCCGTCCTGCCGTCTTCAGGGGTTAGAACAGAAGGAGAGACATCCCGGCCGTGTCCATCGAAAGAAGCCCATTTCAGTTCATTTTGCGAAAATTTCGAGTCTCTCGCAGCCATCAGAAGGCCAGAGCCGCATGGAGAAAGTGAGGCGTGTACCCCTCGGCGGTCGGTGGCCGCGAAACGGGATGGAGTAATCAGTCTGTCTGTGCATGCGATTTGATCCATGAAACCTTGACGTGTACTGCTTCAAGGCTACAACTCCCTCTACGCAATGGTGCACACGCCCAGCTATCAGACCTCAATATATACCCAGCCGTCTCTGTCCTCTCTTGTGTATCCCTGTCGCCCAAAAGCTCCAATACGCAGCACTTGTACGCGTGTGCCGCGCTTCGCGCTTCACTCGTACGATACCTGAGCATAGTCCTTTGGAAGGCCGCGACAATAATAGAGATGACTGGGGGTCCATCAAGTCCTGTTTGTGCAGGGCTGCCTTACCTGTTCTGATACTGCCACACACTAGAGCGACTAACAACAGATTTGCTTTACAAAAAGGCTAGCTTCAACTAGTCTCCATCATGAGCTCGCGCTTTCTGGTTGGGAGCTGCCTTCAGCGCCCACTCCATTTGCACCGGCAGACGACGACGTGTTTGACTCCTTGTTGTCACTGTTGGCCATGGCCATCTGCCAGGCCGGAATCGACGCCTTGCCGGCCGGCTTGCCACTGAATGGAGAGGCCCGACTGAAACTTGGCGTTGCCGTTGTTGGTTTTGATGCCTCGTTGTTGTTGGTCGCATCGTTGCCGGCGTTTTCATTATCATTGCCCGATGTAGCGGCGCGGCCCAATCCGGAAGACGCGGGCGCGGTGCTGCCGTTGTTGCGCAGCCCAGTCGTATTTGCCGCAACTGATACGGCATTCATCCGTTGTGTGATCAAGGTTTTCAGGCTGGTGAGCTCCGAGTTGACCTCTTTCAATCTTGAGTCTGTGGCTTCCTTTTGGGTCTCCATAGCCTTGGGAATGGAATCCTTAAGAGTCTGTACATCATCCTTGATGCGCTGTGTCTCTGTTTCACGCCGCGAGTTGGCCGACCGCAGGTCCCTCATGACCATCTCGAGTTCAGAAAGTGCCTTGTCGAGCTTCTCCGTCCTCTGCTGCTCAGCCTCCTTCAACGCCTCGGTGTCTTTTGCCAACTGTTCTACCAGTCCAAATGCCTTGTCGAACTGCTCTTCGATGGACTTCTTATCCTGTTCGAGCTTCTCGGGGGTGGGCGGCGCAATCAACGGGTACACGTAACGCTAGATATGTTAGTCCGCTTCAGACAAAACCCCATATTTTGCGACTGTTTTACCTTGGCCAGAGTGAAGGCGCCGTAACTGACACCACCAACCACCGTCGCCATGATGAACCAGTCTCTCCAGTCCCGCTTTGGGGTAGGAGGCGGCGGCTGCCATGCTGTGTATAGCGGTGAATAGGGTTGCTGGTAAAACTGCTGCTGTTGGCTGTGTGGTACCCGAGTGGGCGCGGGGGGGGCTGTTGATTGACCATCCCCTGCTCTCGCGAGGGCTGTGTCTATCTCATCCTGTGTGAGGTTTTTGGTTCGCAGAAAAGCCACTCGGTTCTCAATCGAGGACGTAGCGACGCTGGGGTCCTGAAGAACTACAGTGCCATTAGCAGGGAGCTCCACAGCTTCTCATGTTCGTTCGTTACTAACACTGCGTCTGGAGGCAGTTAGCAGGGGATTACTTCGGTACTTCAGGCCCGACGTCAATGTCATACCGCGGAAGCGACGACGTCCTCTCGAATCGCCATGATGATTTTCCTGCCTTACCGACCGGGCCGCATTTCAAGCCAGTAGTGGTAGGCGAACGCGACGAAGGCGGCGGTGGCAGGAGGACAATTGCTACTGATTGTGCCTGGTTCGTCCGGCAGCTGCAGGTAAATGGGGTGCGGATACCTGAACGGAGGTGGTTGGTCTGAACCGAGGCTCCGGGGACGGCTGGGGAACGTGTGTGACCAGGCCGCTACCGATGGAGCATCTAGTACAAGGATAAGTGTAGGTATCCGTACAGTGTACCTGTACCTTATCTTAGCCTGAATGACCTACTAAACGGAGTAGTCATCTAAGCGCAGTAAACATATCATTAAGCCTTATAAAGAGATACACCACATAAGGCTGAAGGAAATCACAGAGAGGGGAGGCGCCCTCTGCGTACCAAGACCCATTGGTCACGTGCTGGGTACCCGTGTTGTTTGAGAGACCAATCATCCAGCCAATCAGACAAGGCTTGGCCCTTTTGTTTACTTCTTCCAGAGCAACAACATTGACCATCGTCTGGCCGATACCTCCCACCCGGCCACGCCTGTACATGGTTCCATTCTCCTGGTCGAAGAGCTGCGCAACATCTTCACGTCGCTTTTCGCTGACTTTCAACGAGGATTACTGTCCGCCGTTTCGCAGTTCTTGACTACGATTCGGCATCCGGATTCAGACTATCGCGTGCCCCCACCATGTCGCCAGACACTGGCCTGTGGAGTGTGCGCCGACCCAGAGAAGTCAGAAAGATGCCGAGACTGGCGATGCTTCGATTGGTCGCGTCGTCTCTCCTGCCCAACATAATCATGCTAACAGATTGCGCAGACCCTAGGAGGTATAAATTATAACTCAGCTTTACCGCAGCCAGCATCCGCAATGAAGCGATCCAACTCGAACGCAGGCGCCCCATTCTCGAACAGCCATGGCCGATCCATGTCCGGTTCCCGACATTCGCTGGCCTTGTCGCGCCCAAGCCAACCCATGTTCCAGCGTTCTTCGTCGGGAACCAACCTGGCCGACCTTGGTCTCTCCTCGGTGAAGCGAACATCGACCATGCGAGACAAGTCCTTTGCGCCGACCCCCGTTCCAGGCCGCTCCTCCACAGATGCCGACCGAAGAAGCAGCGTTTATCGCGCGCGTCCCTCAACCAACGGGCCCATGAGCCACCAGAGCTTCTTCCAACAGGCCCCCCAGCCAGCCGGCGTGCCGCGTGACCCTCGCCCTTTGAAGGATCGCTCGTATCAAGCTCGTATAGGACAGGAGTTGCTGGACTACCTTGCGCAAAATAACTTCGAAATGCAGATGAAGCACGTTCTATCTCAGAATATCATTAAGTCCCCAACACAAAAGGACTTCAACTTTATGTTTCAATGGCTATACCGACGAATCGACCCCAGCTACAAGTTCCAGAAGAACATCGACCAAGAAGTTCCGCCAATCCTCAAGCAACTGCGATACCCGTACGAGCGCAGCATAACAAAGAGTCAGATCGCTGCCGTTGGCGGCCAAAATTGGAGCACCTTCCTGGGCTTGCTCCACTGGATGATGCAGCTGGCCCAGATGCTGGATGGCTACGCCTGCAATCGCTACGACGATGCGTGTCTAGAGAGCGGCCTTGACGTCACTGGCGACCACATCATCTTCGATTTCCTTAGCAAAGCATATAGGGACTGGCTTTCGATGGACGAAGACGCAGATGACGACGATGCAAACCGGGTGCTAGCCCCGCATGTTGAGCGCATGGCGCAGGCTTTCGAACTGTCCAACTCCAAATACACATCGGAACTCGAAATGCTCGAGGGTGAGAACAGTCGCCTAATGCGAGAAATAGAGGAACTTGAAAAATCCACCCCAGACCCTGCAGTCCTCGACAACCATTTCAGGATCATGGGGGAGGATAAAATCAAGTTTGAGGAGTACAACGCGCTTGCCATGCAGAGATCCGACAAGTACGAAACCCGCATACAGGTTTTACAAGATGAGCTGGATAAGCTCACGCAGGAACTGAAGGAGGTCGAAGACGAACGACGAGGGCTGCAAAAAGCTGTGGACGATCTGGGCATTAGCATGCAGGATATCGACCGCATGACGGCTGAGCGAGAACGTCTCCAGAAAGGCAATGAATCGGCCGTGCAGAGACTGGAGGACGTCAAGAAAAAGGTCGCAGAGAAGGAGATGGATGCGAGCAGGAAGTTGGACGAGCTGGAGAGAATGGTGGACAAGTACAACACCCTCGCGTACCAGATTGGCTTGATACCAGCCACTGCCGTCAACGCTAAAGGCAAGGACTACGAACTCCAGGTCACCGTGAACGACGGCCCGGACTTCAGCTCGTCCCAACTGAAAGGGTCCAGCAGCGCTTCTTCATCCGATAGGCTGCTCGCGGATCCAGTGACGGGTTATCAACCGGCACATATTCTCAATCTCGACCTCCGAGGCCAAGTGAAGAGTAGCTTTCTCTCCCTGAGGAAGGAAATATCGGAAAGGAGAAGCATCGCCATGGACATGATGTTGAAGGACCACGATCTGCTTGATGGCATCAAGGAGGCGATCGAGGACAAGCGTAACGAGGTCGAGGCATTGGAGCATCGTGTTCGCGCCGCCGAAGAAGAGTACGAGAAGACCAAAGAGGTATGTCATGGCTAGCCTAGATAAAGTGGTCTCAAGACTAACGTAGCGTTCTAGGTCACAACAGCGCAGAAGATGGCGTCTGATGCCCAAATTGAGAAGACGGAGAAAGAGCTTGCCAAAATGAGGGCGACCCTGTCCGAGTCGGTACAGCTGATGGAGCAGCGCGAGATGAACACCAGCATCGAGTGAGTCTCCTTTTCCTCCGCACTCGGACACGGTACAGGACTAACACGCCTGCACAGATACGAACAGCTTGTGCTACGCGCCAACTCCTTGCGAGAAGAACTACATACGGAGATTGACCGGATGCTCAACGACGTGATCAAATTCAAGATCCACGTTCAGAAGAATCTCGACGAGTACGAGAACTTTGTCACCGATGAGCTGGAGAAGGAGCTGGGTAGCGATGAGGCCAGGGATGATTCGCGGGGTCTCGATGTGCAATGAGCTGCGAAATTTTGCAGGCGATCTGCGAAGGCGGGAGTCTCTAGAAGGCTAAGCCTACACAACGCAGCAAGCCTTTCTCTCAGCGTACAAGCTCATACCCGGAAAGGAGTTGTGGTGGTACTTGTCTTTCTCGGATACCATGTTGCGTATAATTATGATTACGATGGGCGGATGAGCAGATCTTTGTTCGACTGTCACTGGAGTGGCATTTGCGCGCTCTCTAACACCAAGTATAAGATCAAATCCAATGAGCAGGAATCGCAGCCTGCATTCCTTTGATCTCAGTTGGTGAATGTGAACCCTGCAGTAGGCGTGACGGGAGGTTTCCGATCATATGGAAGGAATCTTTCTTCACATCGTCATCTTGGACACAATCGAGTCGCAGGAATCAGAGCGGGCTACCATGAAGCCGTGCAAAGTTGACCAGGGCGGCCAAGCCAAAAGCGGCCGCGGGCTATCCGCTTCGCTCCTATACGGACCAGCGGCCTGCCTTTTCCCTGCACAAAAAGGGCTACGCAGCTCAATTTGTATGGGAGTCAGTAAGGTATGCGTCGGAGGTCCAATCTCACCGTGTGTCCGGGCGCCGGATCGGTTTTAACTACGGTTGCGGGCATAAGTAAACCCCGTGCATGAAGTACCCGTGGGGCACCTGTCTACCATTTCTAGAGACAGGCTAGGCAAAAAGAAGTAAAGATCATGCTCACTGTACGTAAGCAAGGGTGAACGCTGGCCTTTGTGTGATTGGCTGCGACCCTGGTCACCTACGCAGTAAGTGAAGTACGTGCCCCACATGTTTTACTTACCCATCCGACCACAGAACGTCGCTCCGGCTTTACGGTCAGGACCTGGACGTTACGCCGTACTACGTAAGCCCATGGTCCGGGCGGCGATAGGTGGGTAGACGATTAATTACCTACCCGGGAGAGGGGGGGGGGGGGGGTTTCAATAGGAGCTAGTTAGACTTCCTAGTGCGAACACAGTTATCTACTTGAATGTAAATAGCTTGTTCTTTATATATGTGAAGTAAAATCATAACTCTATAATAATATATAATCATTATAAATATAATATTTCTTATAAATAATAGTTTAAAAGGGTAGATATAAAGCTTTAAATAAAGAGCTATTAGTTATATGAGAAACTATATGACTAATTTTTTATAGATTTTAATATAACTAAGTTAATTAATAAATAGTTTTAATTTAGATTTATATTTAGTAAAATTAATATATTACTTATAACACATCTATTTATTATTAATTATAAGAATCTTATAATACTCTTAGTATTTGTATCAATTCTGTATTATTTAGATAGAGATAAATTAGTGAAACTTTCACTATATACGGCTTTTAATAATACTAATAGAATAAAGCCTTACTCTTTATAATTAAAATTTAGTTAATTTTCTCTTAATAGTTATTACTACTATTACTTATAATATATTATATTATTATATACTTACTATTTATTATATTGTACTATTGATATATAAATAGTATTTATATTAATAATTATTCAATTAATAATATTAATGAGTAGATTATATTAATCTAAAGAAATAACTTTTAATAGGTAAGTCTCACTTTGTATATAATATCTTTTGTATCTTTCAATTATTATAATAAATAAATCATAAAACTATAATAATAATAAGATGAACTTCTATTTAAATAATAATTACTATAAAATAATACAAATATCTTACTTATTTATAATATTTTTAGAAGTAGATATAACTATAGAGATATTAATTAGAAGACTCTTCTATTTTTAGTATTTATAAAGTATCTCTTAAAACTATTATTAATAAAAATAGATTTAGTATAAAACTAGTGAAATCTATTATAATATTAATAAATCTATAAATATATGAATTTTTATATAATATTGATATTTAATTTTAAGTATTATATTTAAACTAGAAATAAAAGCTTTTATTGAATTACTAATCAAATAACATATTTGTTATCTAATTCTAAAGTTATACTTATATAAATATTGGGTTTATATTTATATTTCTTAAAATAAGGTTTAAGTTATCTATTTTAATCTATTTTTATCAATCTAATTAGATCTATTTTACTATTTATCTTGTAGAATATTTGGAAGTTTTAAATATCTAGTATTTTTATATCTTTTAGTAAAATAGGCTATATTATATAGATATATTAGTATTATTTAAATAGATATTATACTACTTAATATTAAGTAAGAGTAGTATATATAAGTGAATTCTATTAAGATTCTATTATATTTATATTATAAAAAGTAAATATTCTCTTCTATCTAGAAGTATATTATAAGATTGTATATATAAATTAAAAAGTTCTTCTATCCTATTAATAATTACATATATCTTAATATAAAGTAAAATTTATATAATTAGAATATAAATTAAAATAGTAAGATTTTTTATAGAAACTTAATATTTAAAATTAATTATAGGTTTTATTCTTATATTATTAGTTAGTATTCTCTTATCTAGAGAATGAAATATTAATAGTCTAATCTATTATAGTAAAAGGGAGGTATAATATTTCATCTTAAAATAGACTTTACTAAATAAGTAATTAGAAGTTAAAGTTAAGACAGTTAGAAAGAAGTAATATAACTATTAACCTATAGTTAATAGAATAAACTAATAAATTATCTAAAGTTAATCGAAATATTATTAAGAATATTATTACTTATAGTATTTTTAAAGGTTTTAGAAATTATAATATTCTAAAGAATCTAATTACTTATATTATTCTTGAGTTTATCTTATTTAAAATTAGTAGATTTAATTAAAATACTATTATTAATTAAGTCTATTAAGCTTTAGTAAGTAAAGTTATATATATAATTCTATTTTAATTCTTTACTAAAATACTTATAATTACTTATTCTTATTATTAGTAAAATTATACTATTTTTTAGGCTTTATATAAATAGCTTTCTTAGATCGAAAATGATATATTATAGAATACTATAGAAAGCTAAAGATTCTAGTAGACTTTTATAGGGATTTCTTAATAGAAATCATAAGGATTTCTCTAGGATTTCCTATTAGAAATTACTAAGATTTCCTATAGGATTTCTCTAGGATTTCTTATTAGATTTCTTAGAGAATTCCTAATAGAAATACTTTAGAAATCTAAATAGATTCCTTATAGAAATAGAAGAATTATTAGTTTTTATATTATTATTTTATTAGTATTAAAGTATAATCATTAGTAGTATAGCTTATTTTTTATTATTAGGATTTTAGTTTATTTTATAAATAACTGATTAATATATTTAGAAAATATTAAATGAATAATAGAATTCTAGTATTAGAAAATAATTAAGATATCTTTTATTTCCTAGAAAGTTATATTATTAGAATAGTATAGAAGTTAGTAGATAGTAGGTAAAATTAATACTATAATTATTCAATTAGTATAACTTATATTTCTATTAAATCTATTTTAAGTAAATTAAATAATCTCTATATATAATATAGATTTACTTTCTTTCTAAAAATACTTAATATAATATAAAATCAAGTTTTTAGATTTAATTGAAGAAGTATTTTAAAATTATTCTATATTACTTATTATATATTAATTCCTAGATATATAGGTAAAATAGAAATATAAATTCAAGCTTTAGTTTTAATAGCTTATTAATAAAGATCCTAATTATAATATTATTAAAAAAGATTAATGATTAGATAACTTTCTTTTATTATAAATAATTAATTATAAAATATCTAAAAAGAATTATTATTTTTATATAACACTTTTATAAATTTATATTTAAGTAGACTTTTACTAAGCTTAGTATAAAGAACTTAAGAAACTAGAGCCTTTAGAAGAATAGGAACTTATGAAAACTTCTAACTAGACTTAGGAAGTTTAAATTGAATTCTTCTAATTTAATCCCTATTTAGTAAAATTATTTGATTACCTACTCTTCAAGTTAAACCTATTAGGTTTAAATTAATAATTCTAGTAATCTTACTATGATTATAATTAATTATATTAAGTAGAGTCTTATTAGGAGTATCAAATATGATACTTATATAACTTATTTTAAGAAATATATTTAATATACTTAGATTTATCTTTTTACTATATAATAAAAATAGAAATATTAAAATCTTAATAGAAAGTTATAAAGAAACTATAATACATACTATTAAATATTAATAATTATATATATAATCTCTTATATTAATTATATTATTAGTAATTTTTAAGTTTATTAATCTTTATTAGGTTATAGATCTAATTTTAAGGGAAATAGATATACTATTTAATCAACTTCTTAATCTACTTCTTAATTCTTTATTTAATTTATTATTAAATCTACTTTTAAATTTAAGTAACCTCTAGAGACTATTAGTTATACTATATTAAACATATAGAATATTATACTTAAGATAAAGTAGAAAATCGAATAATAACCTTCTAGGATTATTATTTAAACCTTATTTATTAATTATAGTAAAAAGAGAAAGTAATTTAAGAATTAACTTATTAAATATAAATCTTAAGGAATTACTATAGAACTATAAATTTAAATTAGAAGAAATCAGATTCTTTAACTCTTCTAACTAGTATAATCTTTCTAGAGAGTTCTATATAGACAATATTAAAAAGATTTATATAAATATAGAATAGTTTATTAAAATAGTAAAACTCTATATAGATAATTCTAACTACTACTACTTAGTACTTATTAAAATATATCTTAATACTTCTATAGAACTATTTATAATGAGTATATAATAGATCTTATTAATAAATAATAAGAAGTATTCTAATATTACTAATATAGTTTAAATCATTAGATTATTTTTCTTAAAGTTAGATTTAAGGTTCCTATTTAAATAATAAAACAAGAACATAAGAAAGTCTATTATACTAAAGATAATATGTAGAATAAATTAGATTTTAAGATATTTATAACTAAGTTTATAAGTCTTATAAAATAAGTATAATAACATAAATCTGAAATTTTTAGAGTAATCTATAATAAATTAGATTTTAATCTAATTATAGGAATCTTGAAACTTAGATTAAATATTAAAAGAGATAAATAGATTTAATTTATAATAGATTACTAAGATACATAGGTGAGAAATATAACTTTTAGAAGATAGAAAGACTTAAGAAGGAAACCTATATAAAAATAGTATAATAAGTTTTAAAATAGTATAAATTAGGTAAATTACTAGATAAATTAACTATAAAAAATATAAGCTAGATAATTAATATAATTTTCATTTAGATTAAATCGGTTTAACTAGTTAAAATATACTACTAAGGAAGTAACTTATTTTATTAATTAATTTAAAAGACAATTATTAATTAATATAGGATTTATTTCTACTAGAAAAAAGTAGAATGAATTTATAAAGAAATATAATTAATTTAAGAGAATAGGTTAAAATATTAAATTTGGAAAAGTTATTTATAATTAATACTTTAAACTAAATCCTATTAACAAAAATATATTATAGAATTTTATAGATGTTTAAGTCTCTAATCCTAATAGTTAGATTAACTATAAAATTAAGAAAGATATAAAGGAGAATTCCTAGGAATAATATAATATATATACTATTAATAATAATTATGAAGCTAAAGGTTTAGAAGATTGTATTTAAGAATTAAATTAAATAGAAGATATTAATATTATTTCTAATAATTACATTTTAAGTAACTATTAGGAATTATTAAAATATTAAAATAGCTTTTTTATTTCTTTAAGATATCCTATTTATAAGAAAATTATAAAAAAGAAGTATAAGGAAAACAAATAATATTACTAAGATTACTAAAAGAAAATTAAACCTTCTTAGGAAACTAACTTTTTAAAATTAAAACTCCTTTTAGTATGTATACTATTAGCTACCCGATATAAAAATACTTATACGTATATTAAGATATAAAATATACTGAATAATACTACTTTTAATATATATATTAATACTAGAGCTATAAGATACCTTATTTAAAAAGATATCTTAAATTAAATATCTAACTACAAATTTAATCTAGATTTAACTATATAATTATTAAGAATAGGAACCTTATAAATTATAAGCCAGGCCACATTCTCTTTATTCTACTAAGGAATAACTAGCAATTTACTTAAAGTTATAAAGTTTAACTTTAAAACTTAAGTAGTAAATAAACTTAATACTAAAATCCTATTAGGCTAGGAATTTAATATTTCTAATAGAATTAATATTCTTAATACTAAGGGAATTAGTAAGATTGAATTATATTAAAACCTTAAAATCCTAATATAAATATATACCAAAAGAATACTAAATCTTTATCTAGTGAAATTAGTTAGAAGCCTAATCATTCCTCTAAAAACCCTAGTATAAATTCTAATTAATATTTTATAAGGTTTAAAATTAATATACTTATATTTCAACCTATTTAGAATAGTATAATCTATATAGTAATAAGTTAATAATTATTAGTAGTTATAAATTACTATTTATAATAAAATTAGAAAATTGTAAAAACTTAGAAAACTAGATATATAAAGTTTTACTTTTTAACTATTTTAATACTAAAGACCCTTACTTAGCTATTATAAATAAATTATATTAAGATTGAAAGTTAGGTTTGAAATTTAACTCTAATAAAAATATAGTTTTTATACTATAGGAAGTAACTATTTATAATTATTTAAAAAGGTTTATTTAGAGAATCTCTAAAACTTTTACTAAATATTTAACTTTTTAGAAACTAGAAATATAAATTAATATAGAAGAATATAAGAAAATTATTATGCTTCTAGTTAATAACTATTATAAAAAGAAGATAGTATAATGTTTATATCTAGTTAGCCTAAAAATTAAAGGTTTTTAGATAATAAACTTAATAGAATATATAAAAGAGGATAATTTAAATAAGTTAATTCTTATATAGTATTTAAAGTATTAATTTTTATAGTTTAGAAGATAGTAAATAGGAAGAAAAGAAAGTAAATAGTTATAGATTTAAAAATACTAAATAAAGTTATAATTCTGGATATATATCTTATATTACTATAGTCTAGAACTATATAAAAACTCTATAGAAAGAAGTTTATTATTATAATTAATACTAGATAATATTTCTATTGAATACTAACTATTAAAGATTGCTAGGAATAATTAATAATTATGAACTATTAAAAATAAGAAAAACTTATAGTAATGTTATAGACCTAAGCCTTAGGGTTTATATAGGATATTACTATTAGGGCTCTATATAACTACTACCCCTATAGTTTAGTAAAGAGTTTTCACCTTAAGTATAAACTCTTTAAGTTTATTATAATACTATTAAGGTATTACTAAAGTATTTCTTATAGCTAGTTTTTAATATTAATAAACTTCCTACTTAAATTTAACTTAGTAGTAAATAATAGACTATATAAAAGAAATAGAAGATAGCGAAAAATAATAGTAGATATTAATACTATAGAACTCCTAATAGGGGTTCTAATAGACTAATAGTAGACTAATTTAATAGAAGATAAAAACTGATTTTTCTAAGAAGTTCTTATATAGTTCTAATAAGATTATAAAGTAGTTTTATAAATAATATAAATATTTTATATAAAGAAGAAATTACTCCCTATTAGTATTTTTTTTAATAGTAATACTTTCTATTTTCCTATATAGAAAATAACTATATAATATAAATTAGAAGTTAATTAGATTTTTATTAGGAGATTAAAAGACTTCTAGTAGTTCCTATAGATTAACCTATTATTTATAGTTTAGATATAAGTTAGTAACTTTTATATAATATAAGAGCTTTAGTATAATTAAGATATTAATATATTCTTCTAATATCTTATTAGGTATTATAAGAATTCTTATTATAATACTTAGGTTTTTAAGAAGATCTACTACTTATATTAGGAGTTTAAATAGATATTTACTAAGTTTTTTATTAAATTTAAATTAGTTATAAAATAAGTAGGAAGGTATTCCTAAATAGGAGATATTTAACTAAACTATTTCTAATTAACTCTTTCCTATTAAATTTAAATAATTACTATTAGTTATAATATTAACTAGATAGACTATTATACTATAGTCTAGTATTATTATATAATTATAATAGATTTGAAGATTTTTAATATAGAATTATGAAATTATAATAAGCTATAATTTCTATCTTAATTAGAACTAATAGTTAATTAGAATAAAGATATATAGATAATAAGTATAAGAGTAGCTTAAGGTATCTTAGTATTAATATAATACTATTAAAATACTATTCTTTCTTATTATAAGGGGTTAAATAGATAAATAGTTATAACTACTAGGCTTTAGTTAATTCTTACTATAAGTATATATAAGGTTTATTAGGTAGACTTTTTAGTTATCTAAATATATATATAGGCTAATATTTATATATATTATAGTACTAAAAGCTATTTTATTACTAAATATAAGCTACGCCCTACCTACCTATTAGTAATTTCTAATACTAATATTTAGGTTTTATAGTTAGATAAAAGAATTATAGATAATAAGGAAAAAACCTAGCTTTTTAGAAAAAACTCTTTAGGGGGTAGGTTAGTATAGCTATTAATAATAATATTATAGTAATAGATAAGACTAAAAAGATATAGAGATAGATAGATAAGCTATCTTTCTTAGTTTTTATATTAATAAATAATAAGCTTTTTACTTCTATTTAAGTTAATAGTAGTTGTAATTATTATAGAGTAATTAGTAAGGAATTTATATAATAATAGGATTTTACACGAATTATATTATTATAATTATACTAGTTAGGTATTATTCTAAATACTAATTAGGAAATTTATATTACTAGAATAATTAAGATATATATTAATTTAGATAGTTAGGTATCTAAAGCCTTATTTTATATAATCTTAGGTATAATACGCCTAGCTATACTTAAGAAGTTATAATTATAATATAAAAAGATTATTTTAAACCTTATAAGGAATAAGTTAAAAATAAATATAATTAGTAGTCTAACTAGTTAAGCTATTAGTAATATATTAAGGGAAATATATATAGATAGATTTATAGATTTTATTAAGTTACTAATTATAATATCTTTTAGTCTAAGAAAGAGGGGATATAAATAGTTAGTAATTAATTTAGTATAAATTGATATAGCCCTAGTAGTTATATTACTAGTTATATTAAAATAGCTAATATTTATATTACTAATTATTTATACTTTTTTTATAGATTTATTTAATAAGGATAAAACTTCTAGTTTCCTATTTTATTAGGGGTTTTTTAATTATTATATTTACTTTAAGAAGAATTTAGATAGGATTAAACTAGATTTATTATAAGAACTATTTTATAATAGACTAAAAGAATATTTCCTTAAGGTTTAAAATTAAATTATAGATTTAATAGATAAGAATTAAGTTTAAGTTAGCTTATCTATAATTAGGGTATTTATCTTTTTTATTAAAAAGCTTAGGGGAAAATAGTAGTTCTATATAGATTATTAAGTTTTTAATACTATTAGTATTTATAATTATTACTCCTTACTATTAATTAAGGAGATATCATACTTATTATTTAAAGTAATATAATTTATAAAAATAGATATCTAAGTAGTTTTTTATAAGATCTAGATTATAAAAAAAGATAAGTATAAAACTATTTTTTAGATATATTTTAGTTTATTTAAATAGCTTATTATTTTTTTTAGGTTAATAAGTATATTTATAACATTCTAACATTATATTAATAGTATATTCTAAAGTATTCTTAATAACTTCATTATAACTTATTTAGATAATATCTTTATTTATAATTATAAGTTAAAGAATAATTATTAAGATAAAGTTAAGTAAGTCTTTAAGTAGTTATAAGGGGCTAGTTTATATTTAAATTTAGAGAAGTATGAGTTTTCTATAAAATAAACTAAGTATCTAGGTTTCATTATTAAGGTAGAGAAAGGTATTCATTATAATTCTGAAAAGGTTAAGATTATATAAAAATAAGAAGTTTTAAAATATATCTATAATATCTAGAGTTTCTTTAATTTTACAAATTTCTATTATAACTTAGTTAACTATTTCTCTAATTTAATAGAGCTTTTTATATAGCTAATATAAAAAAGAATACTATTTTATTAGGATATTATATACTAGTAGGTATTTAAAGCGTTTAAACTTATATTCATCTTAGAACTAGTTATAACTTAATAGGATTTAGAGTAGTATATAATAGTAGAAATAGATTACTTAGGGGTAGTAGTAAATAACTACTTCTTATAAGAAGATAGGGATAATATATTATAACTAGTTACTTATTATTTCATTTAACTTATTTTAACCTAATAGAATTATACTATTTATAATAAGAAACTACTAGTAGTTATATTATATCTAAAGGTATAATTAGTAGAATTATAGAATATAGTAAAGTTATTTACTATACTATCTAACTATAAAGCCTTAGAATATTTTATAAGCTTTAGATTTATCTTAGAATAATAGGCTAGGTAAGTAGAAGTTTTCTTAGAATTTAGTTTTATTTTGAAATACTATTTAGGCTATTATATAAGGCGTCTTAATATTTTTTTTCATAGGGCTAAGACGATATAATAAAACTAAAATTTTTAATATAAGTTTTCTAATTTCTCTAAGTTAACTTTAAGGATAAAAGTAAGTTTTTTATAGTATTTCTAATTTATAATATATAGATAGAAAGAGGTTAGGAAAGAGCTATATAAGTAGAAGATATCTACTAGTATATTACTAGTAAATTATTAGATAGGTATACTATATTTTAAAATATTATATTATTAGTATTATAAAATTAGGCGATTATAGTAATATTAATATATAAAATTCACCTAGAAAC
>AMCV02000004.1:1910144-1926179 GCA_000350065.2 Colletotrichum orbiculare MAFF 240422
TTATATAAAACTATAAATTAACTTCCTATATATATTCCTTAGGAATAATATTAATTACTAAGCCTATATTAATAATTCTTTAGATTTTAAAATTTACTAAATCTATAAATTAGATATTAATCTAGAAGTATATTATAATAAAATTATAAATTATTACTAAAGTTATTATTATATAGTCTACTGAAAACATTACTTCTATTATCAAACCTACTCTTTTAATATTAATATTATAACTATATATAACTCAATTAAATTAAACTTATAAATATATAATTTTAGTATTACTAGGTATTTCTAAACGTAGGTTTAATATTATTACTTATAGCTAAGTATATTTATAGTTTTAATATTCTATCTACTTTTAGATTATCTAGTTCTACCTTTTAATCTAAGTATAAAGTACTATAAAGTCTTTATCTATAAGGAAGGAAATATCTTATATTTTCTTATTTTTAAAATACCTATTTATAATAATCTTTATATATTTGTAGTTAGTTTAAATATATATAAGCTAATTATAATAAAATAATATTTCTTAAACTAAGACTTACTTATTAACTTTCTTATAATAAATGTAATATATAAAATTCTAATTCTTCTTATTTAAAAAAGTAGTAAAATTAGAAGTTTCTATCTAACTAATCTTTTTTATATTTAATAAGTAAAGAGGCTTTTTAGTATTTAGGTCAATTTCCTTATTATTAGATATAAGTCTTATTATTTATATACTTCTAAATATCTATATAAATATAAGTTTATAATAAGTTATAATTAGATTTATAAATATAATAATTTTTAATTTATATAAATTATATAGTAAATAGTAATTATTAATTAGTTTTGATCTCTCTATAGTTCTAATATCTTCTATTCTTATCTTCTTTAGAACTCCTTCTAAAATTTCTCTAACTTCCTCTCTAAGTAATTAATTAATTATAATAGTATCTAGAATAAAATAAATATCTTCTTTTTAGCCTAATTTCTTCTCTAATATAAATTACTTTTTTCTTAAGATTTTTACTAAGAGTAATACTACTAATTAAATCTAAATAGCCTATTATTTATCTTAAAACTTCATCTTAGTAAATTACTATTATATTTAAGCTTATTTATACTTCCTGAATAATATTTAAAAATCGGAGTATTATATTTAGTTATAAGATACTACTAGTAATCTAATAGGATAGATATAAGATTTCTTAATAATAAATAATAAAACTATTTTATAATTAGACTACTTATTAGTATAGTTATTCTATATAAGATTACTTTCTATTTTTTAAGTTTAAATAGACTTTACTAATTTCATAGTAATAATTATTATAATTAAAATAGTAAGTCCCTTTGAAAATATATTAAATAAGCTAAAAATAGCTAAATGTCCAATACTTATCTAAGCTATATTAGTAATATATTATAAACTAATTCTAAATAACTTAATCCTAAAAACTACTATAATATTAAAAGCTATTTCAATTTTAAAGCTTACTACTTCTATTTCAAAACTACTATCTTCTATAATTAGTATTATATTAAACTTATAAATTTATAGTATAAACTTCATAACTATTATTATTACTTATATTTCTAATATATAATTTAGTTATTAATCCCTAAGTCTCTTTAAAACTATTTATAAGTGTATAAAAACTAGCTTCTATCCTAATTTAAATAGTAATATTCTTTTTTAATTAACTTTAATACTTTCCTTTATGTATTAGAATAATATATCTCCATTAAATATTTCTACTAGTTTCTCTTTTATGGTTTTTTTATTTATAAAGAGGTGTATTCTCTTATTAATAAGATAATTCTTAAGTAATTATAATATTCTTCTTTCTATTATATTAAAATATACTTCTTCTGAATTTTAAAAAGTTCTTTAATAAGTATTTTATAAACTTTCAAAATAAAGGTCTTATTCTTTCTATATCTATATGTAATAGTAGATATATATATTATTAATACTTATATTTCTATTAGAAAGTATAACTTATTCTCCTTATTGTTTAAATATAAATTTCTAATATATACTAATTAGTATTTCTATCCTAATTCATTAGAATACTTTCTTATACTTATTAATATAAAGTATTATATTATAATTATTTTATATTTCTCTAGAATTATTCATAGGGTTTAATAAGGAAGATATAGTTTAAAATAATAGGTTAAAAGAATATCTATAGTTAATATTACTTTATTATATCTTAAATATAAGTATTTCTCTAAAAGCTATAACTTTAGAAGTATATATACTTATTAAATAAATTATAACTAGGAAGTAGAAATCTCCTTCTAATAAAACCTTATATATATCTCTTAATTTAAGTTCTCAATAGTTTTTAATAATCTCTTAAAGTAGACTTCTATCTAGTTATTATATTTAATAATCTATTTAATAATATTTATAGGATAATACTTTTAGTTAAAACTAAAGAAGAAGTTATTATAATTATCAAGCTAATTCTTTTAATATAATTATATATGATAACTATATAAGTATACTACTAATAGTAAATAGAGATAATAAGGGATAAAAAAAAACTAAATACTACGAATTATTATTATATATAGTAATTAGTAAATAGAGTAATATTTCTTCTTAATATCTTATAGAGGGTAGTTTTAAAGATAATAGCTATTATACCTATTAGGCAAATAGTAATTTTTATCTGATTAAATTAATATATAGTAATCCTTTTTTATACTAACTTTTATATTTATCTTCTTGTTTTATACTTTAAGTCTTACTATTAGCTATTAGAAGTTTTCCCTTCTTAATCTTCTTTTTAATAATTATATTTAGCTAAATAGTAATATATCTTAATATCTATTTAGTTCTTCTTATTTTATTTAATGAGTAATATCTATTGATCTTCTTATATTATTAGTATACTAGTAGATACTTAGAGAAATAAATACTTAGGGAATATTTAAGAATAAGAATAATAGATAATAGGTTTATAGTATTTTTAGTTTTAATATTATTTATTATAATACTATAAACTTACTAGGTTTCTAGATATCCATGTAGAATACATACAATAGATATATATTATATAGAAAGAATATGTTTTAAATATAGTTATTATTTTTATATTACTAGTTTCTCTGTATTACTTCTTAAAATCTCTTTATTAAAGAAAATAAAGCCTTTCTTTTAGAATCTCCTCTCTTTTATTAATTATAGTTTAAATTCTAAAAGTTAAATTAAGCTTTAGAAATTATTCCTTAGGCTATTCCTATTAAAAGAAGGTTTATTATATTATTATAAACATTAAGTTAACTTCTTATTATCTTTCTATTTATTAAATATATATAAAATATTAAAAGATAGTAATAAGAAATAGCAATTTACTATAAATCTTTCTTTCTTACTTATATTAATCTTTTTATATTTATTATTATATTTTTACCTTAACGAGTTAGTAGAAATCTTAATTATTAATTTATTATGTAACAGATATAAATAATATCGAGTTTATAAATTATTATGAATTTGCCTTCTTTCCCTATTTCTATTATATAAACGTTTAGAAATTATATTAATAACTTAATAGAATATATAATTATAATACCTTTAAATCTATTTACTTTTACTATATAGACTTCTAGAGACTTTTTTCAGAGGTATTATAATCTTATCTCTTTAGATTATCCCTTATTAATTTATAATTAAGTAGTAGTAAATAATACTAGTAGTAGTAAAATACTACTAATTAGTATTAGTTTATAGTTGGTAAATATTGTAATTAATTAATTATATAAATAGTATGTAACTAGTTATCTCTATTTATAATATTTATATCTATATTATAATATGTATATATGTACTATGCATTATAAGGATAAATCTATATAATAATCCCTCTATTCTTATTAGTTTAAATAAGTAGGTTAACTACTTAGTTACCTACTACTATAGTTTTAGCTACCTTAGTATTACATTTAACCCGACAATTAATATTTTAATTATAATCTAATCTTAATAAGGTTAAAACTATTAATAACAATTTATTTGATATTTCTATTAAGTTCCTAATCTATTTTAACCTAAGTATCTTATTAAATAATCTTATACTAGTACTTTTTTGATTTATTCCTAAGCTTAAGAGGATACTGAATGATCCTGATTTGAAAAGGACTTCAAAATTATAATTTGAAGTTATAATTAGTATTTTTTGTTTTTATTTTATCATTAATAATACCTCTCCTACTTGAAATACTCTTCTTTATTCTTTTTAAGAAACTTATTTTATTTAATATTTCTTTTTGGATTATATATTGTTTAATTAAATCTAAAGTTATTACCTTTTTCTAATACTTCTTAATATTAATATTTTTATTAACCTTATTAATTTTATTTATAACTATTTGATTCTTAAGATTTGAAGCTAGATTATTAATACCATAAGTACTTATCTAGTTAAACTAGACTTAATATTTAAATAGTAATACGAAATTAAGATATATTAATTTAGATTATTTATTCAATTACATTTTCCTAAGTTTCCCACGTTACTAAAATACTTAATATTTTTACTTCTATTTTAAATTTGTAAAATACTTAAAACTAGTAATACTAAAGTTAGGACTTTGAAGAAGATTACTATTATAATAAAGAAACTTACCAAAATTAAATATTTCTAAAGATATCCTAAAAAAGGTTTTATTTTATTCTTTCTATTTAAAAATAAAGAAGACAATCTAACTAGTAATCTTTTAATTATTAAAGAGGAATAGAGAAAGATTAAACTTATTATTAATAAAATTAAAAAAAGATAATATTAATAGCTTTATTAAGTATCTAAAGAAATATACTAAAACTATATTTAAATCTATAAAGAAGTCTATTTAAAATAGAAATTAGGAAATTTCTTTTAAGATAAATAATCTTAAATATCAACTTAAGAATACTAAGCATTAACTCGTTAATCTAAATAAGAAGTCTATTATTACTAAATAAATTCTAACAAAGTTTATTCTTTTTGAAAAAAGTAATTTAGATAAGATTATAAAGGAATATAATATTAAACTCTTTAAAATAAGAGTTATTAGTAATACTTAATTTATTGAAATTATCTTCTATACTATTTACTACTTAAATTTTATATTTTTCTATAAAAGCTATTTTTATATAGTTAGAATTAGTGATTAAAGTTTACTTTCTAATTATTATTATTAATATAAGACTAAGTTAAGAATATTCTATATTCTAGTTTCTAATAAAGCTTATGAAATATTCAAGAAGTATCTTATTACTTTTTAGATTTCTAATAATAATAAAATAAGTGATTTAACTTGAAATTTTAGTTCTAAATCTGACTTTTTATAATTAAATAATAAGAAAATTAGTAAAATAAGAAACTTATTCTAATTAAACTTCAATCTAAATAGTAGAAAGAGTTTATATTAGTTTTCCTTAAGAATAGAAGTATTTCTAAATCTACTCTTAGAACTCTAATTATTATATAATTTATTATTATTTAACTATTTTAAGTATGACTATTCACCTAACTTCTTACTATTAGTTATATCTCTAATACTTCTATTATTATATCTAAATTTCCTATTAATTAAAATTCTATATCTTAAGTAATTATTAGAAGATTTAAAGATTAGAACTTTAAACTTCAAGTACTTCTTAGTAGTTTTAAAAGTTGGAATCTTAGTTTTAATATTTTAATAATTGGTTTTAATAGTTTTCCCCTATTCTCTAAATAGAGTCTAATATTAATTCTTTTCTTTAGAAAATATAATTAATTTTCTATACTTCTTTAAGTCGATTTATATATATTAATTACTACTTCTTATTTATATACTTAGGGTTTTATATTTAGATAATCTATTTTAAATTGAATATGAGTTTAAATAGAAAACCTTCTTTCTTGTAAATAACTTAAGGAGTTCTATTATTTTTAACCTTCTATATAAATATTATTAAGATATTCTATTAAATAGTTAGATTTTAGGAATATAGATTATTTATATATATTATTTAAATAGTTAGGAATAGTTCTAAAAAATCAATTTATCTATTTTTATTAGTTTTAAGAGTATTACTTATAGATTTATAAAGTTGAGAAGTATGTTAAAGTATTTGAAATTTATTTAAACTAAGTGTTTTATAAGTCTATTTTTTAATATTATATCTATAGGTATAAAGATTACTTTAAGACTCCTTTTTAAATATTCCTAATATAATTATATTTATTAAATATTATATATTAAAGTTTAGTAGATAGATACTTACTATTTGAAATAATTAGTTTAATAGTTCAATAGGTATTATAATAGACTTCCTAAATAATTCTAAAGTTAAATTTAATATTTTAAAATAGTTTTCTTAGTATTATAGTTTCTATTGAAATATATTTAAGGTTGAAAAGTCTTATGTTAATTATTAATATTATAATAGTATTTCATTGAATAGCTTTCTATTAGATTAAGTTTCCAAAAAAAGAGATAATATATTTATAATTTGATTTTTAAATCTCTATATAATTTATAAAAGAAGTATTTCTAAACATTAGGAATATTTGAAATATCTTATTAATACTCCTTAAATTTCTAAATCATAATATTAGGAATCTTATCTTATAGAAATACTAAATTATATAGTTAATAATATCTTAATATATTCAAGAAGGATTTATAAAGTATTTAAAAAGTAGAGGATATATAAATAAGATATCTAATTATATTATAATTAATATATAAAGTATTAAATTTATTTTTATCTAATATATATAAAATTGTCAAAGTATAATTTGATTAGTATTTATAATAAAATATCTTATTAGAAGTAGTATTATCAGAGTTAGCTTATATTTAAGATTAAAGTATTTTAAAATCTTAGTACTATTCATATTATAAACTCAATAAATCTTCCAATATATTTAATTTCTTACTATTTAAACTCCTAAGAAATATTTAATAAGATTTTATTTTTGAAGCTTTTAAGTTTACTTTATACTTATAATTATTTTAATAATAACCCTCTTAGCTATTTTATAACATAAGAGAAAAATATTATTTATATAGAAGAAAATATAGATATTTGAATTCTCATCTTTAAATAGATAAAGCTTTTCTAAATATAATAGAAAGCTTAATACCTTAAGAATAGTATAGAAAGCTTTATATTAAAAAAAAGATATATCTTAAAGCTTATAAAAGGTTTGTTTAAATTTAGTATATTTCTTTATAACTTTAAATCTATCTAGTAGTTTAATTATTATTAGAAGTTTATTAAGGTTTCTTATAGTATTGAGAAATATATTAATAATATTAAACTATAGGATGTTAAAGTTAAATTATACTATAACTATTATAACTATCCGAAATATTTAGATAATTAGTATTACTATTTATATAATTTATAGTAAATTAACCAGTTATATGTCTCTATATATAAAAATCCTTATTTTATACTATTTTAAATAACTATTTATGTTTATCTTATAGATAAAAACCTATTTGAGAAGAAAAAGTTTAGTCTTAGTATCCTAGTAATTTTCTCTCATTAAATATCTTTCTTTTTTAACTTTATGATTTCTGTTCTTACTATTTTATTAAAAAAAGTTTATAGTAGCTTTAGTAGGTTAGTAATATTTTTCTAAGTTTCTAGTAGTATAATTAGTTGATTAATATGTATTTGAACTTTAGAAGAAGGAATTTTTATAATACTATATTTTAAATAATAAGGAATACTATTAAAAGGTTAAAACTATCTTTCTTAAACCTTTATTACTAATTAGGTAAATAAGTACTAGTATAACTATCTTATTCATATTCTATTAGATATGAAATACTATTATTATATTCTTTTAAAAGTATTATATAGTTATCAATATTAACTTCTAGCTAAAGTTATTATTATTATTTATTTTTACATTATTAGTTTATTTCTTAAGTAGTTGAACTTATTATTCTAATTAGTTAAAATTTAGAGCTATATTTTAATCTTCTATAAGCTAGTTAAATAGGACTCAAGATATTTACTTCTATACTTATTTAAAGTAAATATCCCCTTTTAACTAATTAGATTTCTAACTTTAAATATATTATTTAATTTTCTAATTATTAATATATTTCTTAAATTCTAATTACTATTAGAAATTAGATTTTCTAGTTAAGACTAAGTAGAACTTTAAATTAGTCCTAATAATTTAAGTATTAGTTTAGATATAATTAAACCCTTTTGATTAGTTTTTAAAACTAATTCTAGGTTTAACGTAATTTCTTAGGTTACTTCTAATATTAATAAGATAACTAATAAAAGAAAAGCTTTTTTATTAGATATTCTTATTATTTTAAAATCTCTAAATATTCTAAGAATAGAATCTTGTTCTTTTAGTAATTAATTTAATAAATAGTTTTATAACTTCTTTTATAAATACTTTATATAAGTCTTATTTTAAGAAACATCTTATCTTATTAAATTTAATCTTTTATGTAATAATAATTCCTAAAAAGTAGGGATCTAGATCCTATAGAGATCTTAAGTATTTAGAATACAACTTATTAAATATCTAATATATCTCCTAGGTTTAATTTTAAATAACTTTTTTATAATACTTTATTTATAGTATTTCTTAAGTAAGTATACTTAATATCTATAAGTATAAATATGTCCCTAGTAAACTTATAAGTCTTAATAAAAACCTAAAGTATATTCTAATACCTACTAATAAAAATACTATTTAAACTAGGCTTTTTTAATCTTATATAGTAATGTTTAGTTATTTTAAATATTTAGAGATATATTATATAGTATAACTACTTTTTAAATTAATTTAACCTAGAGTTTGAATAGTAGTCTTATATTTTCCCATAGTTTTATTCTTTAGGTAATTAGGCTTTGTCTAATATAGTTATTGATTCTAACTAGTTTTCTAATATAAGAAATAAATAGCTTAAGATTAATCCCTTATTTTATTATTTATATTTAGTAATTAATCTCTCTATTAATTACTTTTATAATTCTTTTAATATCTTATTGAATCTTATATATTAAAAGACTGTTTTAGTATTTTATTTAACTTCTAAATATTTTCAATATTTAAAAATCTAAATTATAAGTTTTATTAAGTAATATAAGTATAAAGAGAAAATTTGAAAATTTGTTCTTAATAATTAGTATTTAGGAGTTACCTATAAAAGCCCTAAGAAAGTTTAATAAATCTTAAGTAATATAGTAAAATATGTAAACTAAGTATAACTTTAAAATTTATCTGGAGATAACTTATTAAGAGTAAGTTCTTATATAATAAGAATAGCTTAGCTATTTTAGTTTTATAATCTTTACCCCCTAAGTATAAAGGATGAAATACTTAAGAATATTTTATTTAAAAAATCTTATTTAAAAGTATTATATATAGGTATTATCTAATTATATTTCTAAGAGAAATATTCTTGAATAAAGTTGAGAGAATAGGATATTTAGAGATTCTAAGATAATATTTAAACTATTTGAATAAACTATAAAATAGTTTGAAACTAGTTTGTATTTAAGGAATATAAAGTTATACTTTCTAAGTAGTTATCTTATAATAATAGATTAGTTAATTAGGCTGAATTTGAGAGTATAATTAAAGCTTATATATTAAATCTTAGTTTTAATAAGAAGTAGAACTTTTGAAATAATATTAATATAAAAGCTTTCAATATAAGCTATATTATCTAATATTAAGTCTAATATATTCTTTTTATTCAAATTATTAAAAGTATTCCTAATTATCTACTTATTTTATCTAATCATAGAAAAATTAGCTTAATTATAATAAATAGTATCTATTTTTTACTTAACTTAAAAGATCTTTTTTTAAAGAAGTCTATTAAGTTAGTAATATAGATTATCTTATACTTATTAAATATTATACTTATTAAAAATAAGTAAGGTTTTTAAATAGTTAAGGAGATCTTAAGAGAAATTTTAATTAACGTTTTAAGAAAAGAGGGATTAATACTAATATATATTAAATTAGAAGAATAATAGTTATTATTATTAGCCTTACTACTTAAAGGAGTTATTTTAATTCTTAAAATATCCAAAAAATACCTTTTTAGCATTATTAATATATATTTTAGAATTTAACTATCTTTTTATTATTAGTTTCTATTAGAATAGATAGATATATAGGTCAATCGACAGTTAAGTTATTACTATAGATAACTGTGATATTAGGAGAAATATAATATGATAAAAGTAGTTTTCTTAATATGAGGATTTATTCAAAGTATTTATAATAATAATGGTTAGATAGAAGGAAAAATAGTAATTCGATTAAGAGTATAATTGACTATTTCTAACTATTATTTATAGAGATATTGAGGTTCTTATATAGAGGGTTTATTTTAGAGTTCTAGCTATACTACTAGAGTTCTAGCTATAACTATAGCGTATAAACTACTATAGTTATAGCATATAAGGCGTTACAACTATAGCATATATATCTTAGCGTAATATATAAGCTATTATCACTATAGTATATAGCGTATTATAACTATAATATATAGGGTATTATAATTATGGTATATTTATCTTAATATAATATATAGACTATTATAACTATAATGCATAACGCGTTATAATTATAATATACAAGCTAAAGTATAGTATATACTACGGCATAGCTATAGTATATTAGCTACTATAGCTATAACGCATAAGGCGTTATAACTATAGTATATATAGCTTAAATTACTTCTAATATTCTATAAAAAAGTAAACCTCTATACCTTTACCTTATTTACTTAAGAACCACTAAAGGTAAAAAAGTGAAATAAGTATGTATTTATAGAGCGATTTCTATACAAGCTATTTATATAGAGATAATGTATAACGTCTTATTACTTCTATTAGAATAATAGAAATAGAAGTTCTTTATATTTTGAATAAATTTGATATCTCCCTATAAGGTATATTTCACTAGTATATAGCTTATTTATATAAAAACTTATAAAATTTAATAAAAAGTAAAAAGAGAAGATTTTATATAAAATTATAAAACCTAAAACTATAAGAAATTAAAGAATAAAGATTTTTAAAATATCTTTCTATTAATTTATCTAGAGGGCAATACATACTATACATATTCTTGCCGTATGGGTGCAAAGTAGTATTCTAGTTATTCATTATTATTATTCCTATATTATATAGTATGTAGCTATATATATAGAAATAGCGCCTATATAACTTATATAGCTATATAGCTAGTATAGCTACATAGTATATATAAGTTATATAGGCCAACTATTTACCCGACAGCACTATAATATAATAGCCTTATAATAGATAAACTAATACTAACGACTTTTTATTTATATTATAGTAATATTATCTAATTATAAAAAAGCCTAAATAGCTAACTATAAAATACTATCTTTTTCAATAACCTTCTTTTATTACTAAACTTATTACTTATCTATCCCTCTATATAATTATAATAGTTATATTAATTACTAGGATCTCTTTAAGTAGTTATTAGAGATTAAAAAAGTATAAAGCTTTATTCAAACTTAAGGCTATATAACTCTTAAGGCTATATAGCTATATAGCTATAGGAGTATTACTTCGAGAGGTTAGTAATATTATATACCTTCTAGTAGTCTCTAGAATTATTATTAGAAGCTATAGGAGAAGGCTTTTATTATAAACTATATTTTAAGAAGTTAGTATAGCTATATATTCTTATAGAACTTTAAGAGCTATAGGAGAAAGTAGTTATTATATCACTCCTATAGAGCTTCAAGGGCTATAAGAGAAAGTAGTTATCTAAGCTATATAGAAAGGTCTTAAGAAGCTATATAAACCTTTATATATATCTGCTAAACGCGCTCTTTTTAACTATACTAAAAACCTAAACCTAGTATAGTATATAGAGTACTTTATCTCAAACCATATTTAGTATAGTTATTAATATTTTAATAGTAGCTATCTAAAAGGGGTTTAGTATATAATTTAGATATTTAACTAAAGTGAGAGTAGTTATTGACTTCTTATAATACTTATTTGTAAAAGATTAATATATCTAGAGGCTCTTAGTGAGGGTTTAAAGTGGCGAGGGTTTGAAATTTCTATAAGAAGCTAGAGATACTATAAACTCTAGTAATTAGAGAAGGATTATAAGACTTAAGAAGGTTAATATATTTATTAAATATATTCCTATAAATAATTAATAAGAATGACTATTAGTTTCCTAATAGTAGCTATCAGGGAGTTATCTTATTTTAAGATTAAATTGAATATAGCTATTAGTATCCTAATCTTAGCTATCTATAAGGGGTTAGTATATAGTTTAGAACTTCTTAGTAAAGTCTTAAAATAGGGAAGGCTTGAGGTATTTAAGTGGAATAATCTTATAGTTTCTTAGTAAAGTCTTAAAATAGGGAAGGCTTGAGGTATTTAAGTGGAATAACCTTATAAGTTCTTACTCATAAGCTATAAGTAAAGTTAGAAGTACTTTTTCTACTAGATACCCCTTATTAATCTATAGTATAGTAATATAATAGAAGGGTTAACTACTAACTAGTGTTAATTTATCTAGAGGGTAATATATACTATATATAATCTTACTATATAAGTATAAAGTAGTATTCTAATTACTCATTATTATTATTCCTATATTATATAGTATATAGCTATATATATAGAAATAGGGCCTATATAGCCTATATAGCCACGTAGCTAGTATAGCTATATAGTATATATAGGCCGTACGGGCTGACTATTCACCCAACGGCGCTATAGTGTAATAGCCTCATAATGGATAAACCGACACTTTCCTTGAAATTTAGATAGAATCCGCTTAAATTTCACTAAGCCTAAAGGCTTAATCAAAATATTAGCTATATTATCTTCTATATTTATATAATATATAAAGATATTCTTATTTCTAATTAAAATTCTTTTAAAGTAATATCTTATATTTATATATTTTATTTGTTTTATAGAATTTAGAGTTTTCAGCTAGTATTCTCAGTATTAAATTATCTATAAAAGTCTTAGGTTCTTTAATTTTAGATAATCCTAGTTTCAAATCTATATAATTATAATTATGATATAAATAAGTTATTTTTATAAGTATTTAATGGAACTAATTATTCAGCTTTATAAGTAGATAAAGCTGTTATTTTTTATTTTATAGTAGAATAATTTATAATATTACTATTTCTTCTGAAATAGAAAGTATAAGAAGAAGTAGATTTTCTATTATTTAGATCTCTTGCTTAATCTGGATTAGTATATCTTATAATATTCTTAATAGAAAATATATTTTTATAATTATAAATAAATCTATATTCTTCATTATTATTTAAATATTCTATATATAGTTAAAAACTAAAGAATAATCTTTATCTAGATTATAAGCAAATTGACAACAGGTTATTAATATAAAAGTAATAATAGGTTTTGTTTTTAAAGCTAAATATAATAGAGCTCCTATTTCCTAATAAAATTTTAAAATATCTTCTTTTAAAACTTTTCTTCATTTCAAAGTAACTTAAAATTATTATCTATAGGAATTTTAAATTTATAAATAGTTTCTTTTTTATATTTTTTAATTATTTTCTCAATATATTTATTTTGATCAACAGTAACTATTCTTTTCAGTTTATAGATAATTCATAACTAAGAAAAATAGAAGGTTCTCCTAAGTTCTAGATTTTAACTTTCTATTTTAAAGAAATATATATTTGGTTACTTTTACTCTATACTTGGAATAGTATTTAAACTCTTCACCCTATATATAGATTTAACTATAACTTTTACCTAATAATAATATTTATATTAATACTAGCTTATAACTAGTTAAAATAGTAATAAGATTACCTATTATTATAAATAGTTATACCCCTAGTTCTAATATTTAACCCTATAGTAGTGGAAGACCTTATAGTAATAATTAGAAAGAATTGTATTAAGACTAAAGCTTAATATATGTAGCTAAAAGTAATTATTAAGATTATAGAATTAAGAACTTTTTTAAGCCTTTTAAAAATAGGATAAAATAGAATACTTATAAGAACTAGGTATTCTATAATCTATTATTATTCTATATCTATACTTTTATAATAGATTTAAAATTCCCTTGAAATCTATATAGCTACCTATAAGAAAAGAGGTATAAGATAAATATAGTAATATTTACCTATAACTCCTATAATTAAAGCTATTAGTTTATTAGATTAGGCTTTAATAGAATTATCCCAAAAGCTATAATTAATAAGTAACTTATAAATATTTAAAGAACAATTATCTAGTGATCTTATAAGTTATTATACTAAGCTAGAAACTTTAGAGACTAGATATCAATCAGATAATACCCTAATATTAATATACTACTATAATACTAATTACTAGATACCTTAAAATATTATAATAATATAATTATAAAGGTTTTAAAAGTTATTAAATTATACTAAGAATATCTATATTTATACGAATATTATTCATATATTAGTTATACTCAATATCTTAAGATTATTTGTCAATAAAAATAGGCTAAGTCTTATTAAACTTATATAGAGATTATAGGTTAACTTATATTAATAGTAGAGAACTTTCATATTAATAGTATAAAATCTTATCTTAGGGGTAAATAAAGCTTAGTTTAAAGGATATTAAAGTTGTAGATATTAAAGTTATAATAGATATTTAAATAGAGTGCCTATAGTTAGTAGTAATTAAATATCTCGAGATATTTAAATTATATATAGCTATAAAGGCATAAGGGTATAAAGTTATTATAAAAGGAGTTATTAGTTATTTATTATTAAAAAGGTTGATATAAGATAGGTATACTAGTTATTATAGCTATAAGGGGTTTAGCTTTAGATTAACTTGAGGCTAGTTATAATAGTTAGTAAGGAGGTAAGAAAGCTAAAATTATATCTCAAGAGGTAATATGTCTACTAATAGTTATAGTAGAGAGCGAGCTATTAGCCCCTACTAAAGGTTATATATATAATTAGCTATTTTTTAATTATTAGTAACTAGTAATATATTATTAATATAATAAGCCAAAATAGCTATATTGGGTTTTTTATTTGAAATAAAACCCGCTTTATAATAAGGTGAAATAATAAATCCTATTAAATAAAGATTATTCTTCAGATAATTATACTAAAGTTGAGGACTCTATTTTAAACTATATAATACTTTATTGAATAAATAAATAAGAATATAGTCTTTATTGTTTTTATAAGTATTTATATTTATATTCAAATTAAATTCTAAAGGATTACTCTTTATATTAAAACAAAATCCAGTTAGTAGATAAATGTGTATAGGTTTATTAATATTAGTATAAATAAATACTATAGTAACGTTATATTATATTAAGATGCATCCTAGATAAATAGAAAGAATTATTATATATATCTTTCTAACTTTGAAACCTATAGGTAATACTAGGATTTTCTAAATAATTGATACTTAAATATTAATTATAGCTTTAAGCTACCTATCTAACCTTATATATGGTTTCTTTAGTTATATTATTTATTTTTAATTTATAAACCTATCTACTACCTAGAATATTAATATTCTTAATATTAATAAGAAATAGAAATATGACTTTCTAACTATTTATAAATCTTATTTATTCTATTTCTTTTATTATAACTAGAATCTAGTTTCTATATTTAAGGGATTTAAATACTTAAATAAAAGAGGTAGGGTCTTCTATCTTATTAACTAATAAAATATATAAAACTTAATTATTTTTATTAGTACTTTTACATAATTTTCTATAACTATTTAAACTAAGATAATTTAAAATAGTAAAAAAGGCGCTTTCGTCATAAGTTTTATAGTTTGTTTTAGCTTTTTCTAATATAGTAAGTAGATTAATATATAAGTTGGACTTTCCCTAAATATTATTATTATCTTCTATATTGAACTCTAATATTTTATCATTTTTAGTTATTTTAATAACTGGACTTTCTTCTAGAATTATTCCAGTTATTTCTTGAACTTTAGTAGTAAGATTTATCAAAGGGTTATTATTATTATTATTATTATTA
>AMCV02000004.1:1946165-1966414 GCA_000350065.2 Colletotrichum orbiculare MAFF 240422
TATTTAGAAGATATAGATATAAATATATAGTAAATAATTAGTAAGTTAAACTAGTTTAGGAATTTTATAGCTTATTACTATTTAGTAAAATACTTATATTAAGTAGAACTATATATAATATATAAAAGGTAGATTAATAATATAATAATAAAATTAATAAGAAGGATTAGATATTTAGAATATAATATAATTTTCTCTAGTACTTTAAGGTTAATATTATAAAGAAATATCTATCTATTATAATATTAGAAGTAGTATCTAATTCTACTTTAGTAAATAAGATCTAGTTAGTAAGAAGGCTTTTAGCAAAATATTTATAGACTTTTTAACTACTTATTAAATTTAACCTTTTTATAAAAACTATTACTAATACTATTTAGAATACTACTTATTAAAGTAGTCTCTTTAAAGCTAAATTAGAAGGCTTCTATAAATACTTATAAGAGGCTATATATAAAAGAATTAAAGTATAGAGAAGTTACCTTATTTAATTCCTAGTTCTTATAACTAAAGATTTAATAGAAAATTCTATTTTAATAAGATTAATAAATTAGGAGTTATAGTTAAGATACTATAGGAAAAGTTTAAGTTTATTTTAGATGATAAATACTTTTTTTAGTAGAAGATTAATATCTTAATAATAAATCTATATAAAATTAGTTCCTAAGTTACTATAGTATAGGCCAAGGGATTAATTAATAAGATTCTATAATATAGTAAAGAATAGTTAAATAAAGGGTCTGCTTTTATAATACTAAAGGTATTTTATAAATATTAGAGTATTTAGACTTTTAGGAATTTAATATACTTCTCTATTTAAATTTATAAAGTAGTTCTACTATTTATTAAATACTTAAGAGAGTAAATCTATAGTATATTTGGAGTAGCTATAATACTAATAATAATTTATTTAAGTAGAGATAGTAATTAGTAAATAACTTATTAATAAACTTATAAGAAACTAATATTACTATATTCCTTATTAGTAATAATAATATTTACTAAATTAATCTTATAGTTAATTAGATAATAAGGAGGATCTTTTATTCTAACTCTATATAGGAAAACTCTAGTAATAACTATTTTATTAAAATAGTAGAATAGATATTATAATTCTATATTAGTATAGGAGCTTTATTCAATATAATTAAATTACTTTAAACTAATACTTAGATAGTATTAATAGACTTTTAATATAACTAACTTATTTATAGCTTTTAAGTAGTAGAATAGTCTAGGGTGTTTATTTAGAATGGGATATTTAATATTATAAATTTACTATAAGTTTTAGTAGATAAGTAGTATAGGTATAGGAATGAAGTTCTTCTAGTCTTATATCAGTTATTAATTATAAGTAAAACTTTAGACTTTATGATAGTATCTATAGGAACTTATTAATAAAAAGAGTAGTTTAAACTTATAAAAACTATAAGATAATAAGTTACTTCTTATTTATTTTTAATAATAACTTACTACTAGTATTAGGAAGGTATTTATAAGGTTAAATACTAGTTAGATAATTATCTTAATAATAACTAAAAATATTAAGATTAAAGAAGTTAATATTTAGACTTTAGAAAATATTATAGAATAAGACTTATTAGATTGATTTAATATTAATATAGATATTATATTAGAGCTTTTCAAATAGACTATAAGTATATATTCTACTTAAATTTATTCTTCTAATATTAATTTATTAAATCCTTCTAATATCACTTTTATAATTTCAAGTTAGTATTCTATCCTCTATTAACTACTTCAGTTTATATAATTATATAGATCTTTCTAGTTATATAAAAAAGTAATTTATAGGCTAATAAATTAATTATTAGGTTTAGATTAAGTAGAATACTCCTATTAAATTAGTAGTGTATATATTTCTATAGTTTTTAATATAAAGAAGCTAGTTATAGTTTATTTAAAGACTAATCTAGGATAATTATTAATAAGTAAATAATAAATAGATAGGATTAACTAGTAGAGATAAGGTTAGAAATAGGGAGGAACTTAAGTAGTTAGGTTAATAATAATTATAATAGTATAAATAGATTCTCTTTTAATTAAACTTATTATATACAGTTTCTAATAAGTCTAAAGGGAGGATTATAATAAACTTAAGCCTAAGGCTTTTTTATTATATAAATAATATATATATATATATATATATATATATATATAAATTATAGGCTTATATCTATAGTATTTATCTTCTAAATAGTAATAAGAAATATATAATTTATATATTATTCTATCCTTTAGATTTCAGAATACTATTCTTATAATTAAAGTACTTTTTATACTATAGATCTATAAATATAGTATTCTTTATTTAATATATTTTTCTAGATTTTTCCCCCTATTTTCTATTACTATAGGATAAGGTTTAGGAGAGGTTGTTTTGTTTGTTTGTTTTAGTTGTTCTAGCTTAAGCGGCTGGCGCCTATTTCAATAGCTAAAAATAACTAATAAAGTTATAGAGTTAAGAACCTTTATTAATTTCTTAAAGATAGAATAAAATAGAGTATTTATAAAAGCTAGGAGTTCTATAGTTTATTATTCTTCTATATTTATATTTTAATAATAGAACTAACGTCTCCTCGAAATCTATATAGCTATTTATAAGACGAATACTATAGAATAAATATAGAAATATCTAGTTATAACTATCATAATTAAAACTATTACTATATTAAATTGGGCTTTAATAAGATTATTCTAAGTATTATAATTGATAAGTAGCCTATAAATATTTATAAAGAAATTATCTAATTATCTTATAAGTTATTATATTAAACTAGTAATATTAGAGACTAAGTGTTAATTAGATAATATTTTAATATTAGTATTTTACTATAATATTAATTAATAGATATTTTAGAATATTATAGTAATATAATTATAAAGGTTTTAACAGTTATCTAGTTATATTAGAAGTATCTATATCTATATAAATATTATTTATATACTAATTATATCTAATTAATATATTAGGATTATTTATTAGTAAGAATAAGTTTAGTCTTACTGTACTTATATAGAGATTATAAGTTAGTTTATATTAATAGTAGAGAACCTTTATATTAATAGTGTAAAGTCTTATCTTAAGGGTAAGTAAGGTATAGTTAATAGGGATATTAAGGTTATAGATATTACAATTATAATAAATATTTGAAAAGAGTACTTATAGTTAATAGTAATTGAATATCTCAAGATATTTAAATTATATATAGTTATAAAATTATAAGGGGATAAAAGTATAAAGGTATAAGAGTATGAGGTTATTATAAAAGGAGTTATCAGTTACTTATTATCTATAAAAAGTTAACGTAAAGTAGGTATATTAGTTATTATAGCTACAAGGGGTTTAGTTCTAGATTAACTAGGGGCTAGCTATAATAGTTAGTAGGGGGGTAGGAGGGCTAAAGTCATACTTTAGGGGGTAATATATCTACTAATAATCGCAGTAGAGAGCGAGCTATCGGCCTTTCCCTTATTTTATAATCATTAATAATAAAGATAGAAAAATTAATCTTAAGAGACTTATAGAAATCCTCTAAAATTATATTTATTACTACTCTATAATATTAATAAAATTAGAAATCTTCTTAACCTCAATAGTTTCTAAAATATATTTAAAATATCCTTCGAAATATAAAAATAAAAGAACTATTTATAAGAAATATATAATAACTAAAAGCTTTTTAGAAGATTATACTTAATATCTAACTTAATGAAACTACCTTAAAAATAAATATAAAATTTAAATAAAAGTAAGGTTTTATAAATCTCAGTATAATTTAAATATTTATATTTCTTAAAAATATCAACTTTAATATTATATTAATAGCTATCCTATTTCTTCTTAATCTCCCTAATATAGATCAACTCTAAATCTACCTTAATAACCTTAATAATAAAATCAAGTAAGAAGGAATTTTATTATTTATAGAGAAATACAACAAATACTTATAATTCTCAATCTAAAGGAATCTCTATAATAAAAATATTTACTTCCTTATAGAAATAGAAATATAATAACTTTATAAGGAATTTAATTATTTTAATATTTAAAAATCAAATAATATCCTTAATAGAATAAGCTGAATCATAACTACTAATAAGATTTAAATAATTATAAAAGACCACTACTAATACTAAATAAATAGTAAGATACTATATTAATTCACGTTTAACCTCAAAGATATCGATAAATTTAATGTAGAAATTATTATTAATATTATATATCTTAATAGTAATAAGTTTATTTATATATAATTAATATATTAGTAGTATTTATAGGTATAAGGTTTATAAAACCTATCTCTATAGAAAACATATAATATATATTAAAAGTATATTAAAATAATATATACTAAGATCCTCTAGATAGGATCATTTTTAATACAAAATATAATTTTACTAATAAAAGCTTCAAAACAAAACCTAGGAGTATAAATAGTAAAATAAAATTTATACTAATTAAAACCTTTAATAATACTAATAAGGTTAAATAGTACTATACCTCCCTATAGAAAACTTATAAGATTATATATAATAAAATACTAGAAATACTAAGAAAAAAGTATTCTAAAGTATAATTAAAATAATTAATAATACTAGTAGCTTTAATAGCCTCATATTAATCCTTCTTATCTTTAGAGTATATTTATACCTTAATACATTATTACTACCCTTTCTAAATATAATAGAATATATAATAATTATCCAAAAAGTAATAGAAGAAGTATATAAGATTTATATATAATACTAAATCTTAAATATCCTAAGTATATATAATAACCCTTCTATTATATCTATCTACTAACCAGAGCATTACGATAATACAAATACATCTAATACAAATACAAATACATGTATTTGTAATATATTACATGTAATAGCTAATACATGTATTTGTATTTGTAATATTTAAAGTTCTAATACAATACAAATACAAATACATGTAATATATTTGTATTATTTGTAATATAATACACCAAATTAAGGTTATAGATATTAGTTTTTTGAATATTACTGTTAATAGATTAAATTCAAAAAAGTATAAAACAATTGTAGTTAAATACGTATATATAATATATATAGAGAAATAGAATTTCAAAGTATTAATAAAATATACCTCTTTTAATCTAAATAATTAAGGAAATAGATAGAGCAAAATATTCTAATATTAAAGTAAATACTATATATAAGGGAAAGTAGATTTACTAACTAAATTATTATTTTTCATTTTTTAAATTGTATGATATTACAAATATTACAATTACAATTACATATATTTGTAATATAATACAAATACAATTTTTTTCAAACTATTACATTACAAATACAAATACTTATATTAGGTAAAATTCCTAATACATTACAAATACATGTAATGTATTTGTATTTGTAATGTGTAATATGTAATGTAATATGTATTTGTATTTGTAATATGTAATATGTAATGTAATATGTATTTGTAATGTAATATGTATTATTTCGAAATGCTCTGCTACTAACTCCTATTATAATTAGATATATATATCTACCAAGAATACCAGAATGAAACCAAACCCTTCAAACTTATCTTAATTAATAGTAAGATATATATTATAAAACCAGAAAATAAACCTAATATCTTTTAAATAATAATAATTAAGTTATACTACTAATTTCAAATTAAAGAAAGTAATAATGAGAATCCCTATAATAATAAAACTAAAGAAGAAACTCTACTTAAAGAAATAATTATAATAGTAATATTTAAAAAAAACCTAAGATAATAAAAATAACTTTATTAAAACAATATCTTCATTATAAAAACTAACCTCTCTAATACTATATAGTACAGTATTTATTTTATAGTTAAAGTAATAGAAGCACTAGTTCAAACTATTAATCTTTACTAATATAACCTTATTACAACTCTAAATAAGCTTTTTAAGAGATTATGTATCAAGGATTAGGAGATTCTTTTAATAAAAAGAATACGATACTTCGAATACTTCACTATTTAAAAATATAAATAGATCAAAATCTTTAGCTTTAGATTTATTAATAAGATTAAAAATATAAATAATATATTATATAAAAGTGTTACAGAATGGTTCCTAGGGATTACACATACGTATACAGCTATATAATCGGCCGTTCTGTTACTATAAAAACCTGTAAATAGTAGTCACGCGGGGGCCTTCTTTCCTTACGCATCTATATTCATTAAGTAAAAATACACCTTTTAGCTACTCACAGTTTAAAAACAGCTTGCCTAGCCTAAAAGGGTAGTACTAACTACTTATTACTACTTATTTTATAATAAATAGTAGTATAACTAATATATTTATTCGAGTAATAAGGCTACAGCTTTAACCTATTTTTTAATAAGGCTACTATAATTAATTTGTAATACGGTATTACAAGGCTATAGCTAGATTATATCATTTCTACTAAAAACACCATGAGGTAAGAACTACTCTATGATTAAGGAGAATAATACCTACCTTATATATTTTATTTATAAAACCCCTCTTAATTAGTTTAAAGAAATAGGAACTTCAGGCTTAATAACTTCTTTCCTCGATTTCTTCTTATTAATTATATTATCTTTATCTAATTACTAATTAAATTAATTAGATAAACTAGATTAACGTATAGACCTCAGCTTAAAAGTAGGATAATAATAATATTATTACTTATTAACTACAATAAGTACTATAGTAGTTAATACTATAGTAATTACTATAGTAAATAACCCTATGGTAAATACTACAATAATTAATATTATTAATACTACTACCTATTACATATAATGCCTATAGTAATTATACTACTTCTACTAATAATAGTAGTTATATTTCTATACAATCCATAGTATCTATACAATCTATAGCATCTATATAAATATAGAGTAGTAGAAGTTATACTTCTATATAAAGCAAGAATAGTACTAGTACTAGTAGTACTAGCACCTACTTTCTATATAAATAGATTTACAATAATAATAATAATATTAATAATAATAATAATAACAACCTGAGACCTATTTTTACTAATAAGGTATATAACTCTAAAGACTCTGATAATAATATTTCTAACACTCCTAAAAGCAATATTAAGGTATATACTAGCGACTGTGATATATCTAACGATTATAATAATAATAATAATAATAATAATAATAATAATCATATTTGTAATAACATAGTAAGTACTAATAATAGTAGTAGTTACTTAGAATACAACAATTCGGACTAAGAAGGTAGGACTACGAAGGTATGACTTCTTTTTTAACTAGGGGTAATTATTATAGAATAGTTTCTAGGGATTATATATATATATATATATATATAGCTATATAATTAGCTATCCTTTTACTATAAAAACCTGTAAATAGTAGTTATATAGGGGCCTTCTTTCCTCATATATCTATATTTATTAAATAAAAACACACCTTTTAGCTACTCACAGTTTAAAAACAGCTTGCCCAGCCTAAAAAGGCAGTACCGACTACCCGTTACTACTTATTTTATAACAAAAAGGTTATAACTAATTATTAAAAGATTTAATAATTAGAAGAAAAACCAATATCTTTATATAATTACTGATAATATAATTAATTAACTATTACTTTATACATCATTATTAGTAATATTATAATCTAATACTTCTATAGAAATCCATTTCTATAATATGACTTAAATATATATATAAATAGAAATATAACTAAACTACTTCATAATAGTAAAACTACCTATTAGCTTATAGTAAGCATACTTAAAAGATATTATTATTATTATCTAATTGAAATATAGCCTTATAAAGTTAGATATATATTAATATATAATATATTTTAACTACTATAAAAACAAACTAGGAATAGAAACTTTGTTATATAATTTATACCTTATAATCTCTAAACTAAATAACTTATATTTTAATATTATAAATATATAGATAGATAATACCCTCAGCTTCTACTTATTTAAATTTAATAATAAGGAAAAGGAAATAATTAGGATGTATAGTAAAGTTAAAATTAATACTTATTAATAATAAGCCTCTTACTTTTAATAGAAATATAATAACTCTTGAAAATAATAATAATATAATCTTTATCTAAAAAAAACTAAAATAAGAAGATTAAACTTATTAACTATATTTCTATTAAATTAGAACTGGTATATATTAAATGATAAATATAAAAAGTATATATAGCTTTTATATATTAATTAGAAATATATTTTAACCTCTCTACTATAACGAAATACTAAGACCTAATAGAAAGAAATATTAAGAAATTCAATGAATACTTTATATAATAAATAAATAACTTAGAATAAAACCTAATATTTATCCCTATTAATATTAAAAAATCAAGCTTTATATTATTTATTAATATATCTTTTACTAATAATAAAAACATAACATCTTAATGGAAATTTATTATTATTTTAAAGATAAAATGTTAAAATATTAGGCTATAAGTGTTTACTCTATAGTAGTACTCGACTTACTATTGAATATTTAGTAGAATACTCTCCTATATTCTTTTACAAAATACTTACCAATAATTAACTTTAATAATCGTAATTACTAATATAAGCCTGTATTAATCGAATATTCTAATAATTACTAATCAGAATATTCTAGAACTTAGCGTAATACTATAAAAGAAGGCTTTTATACCTTTTTTTAGAATATATTTAGATCGACTTACTACAACAATCTTTAACTAAATATAACCATTATTTACTCTTTTATACTATATCCTCTTTCCCTAAGAATATCTAGTATATATACCTTCAATATAGAGTATCACTTTACTAGATATAAGCTACCTACCTACCTGCCTTTCAATAAGTTATAAACCTAAGGTTTTATTACTTATATTATTCTATTAAATCTCAAGATCCTCTTTACTAAATTAAATAAAACTTAATAATCAAATCATCTAATATATCTCGAGAAAATTCAACTATTTTTATCAGCTAATACAATATTCAGTATAGTAATATAATATATATTCATATATCTAAACCTCCTCCTTTCAACATACTAATAACTTTAGAATTACTATTTTAATATTATCCTATTTCGTTTATAAAATACTTATTCATCTTAATCAACTTATTCAAATTAATATTTCAAAAATCGAAAAACTAATCTTTTATTAGTAATACTACTTAGCTATTAAGTAATATTTTAGCCTTACTATTTAGCTAAATTCTTAGCTATTTTTAGAAGCCTTTTAGCTAAAAATACACTATACTTTTAGCTATAACTAATATTATTAAGACTATTATAAACTATTCAATACCTGAAAAACAGAAGCTTATAAATATTAAAAACTAGTCTTCTTAGTTTAATTCCTTAAAGCTATATTTTAAGCTTCTAGATTTATTCGATTTTTTCGAAAACGAGGAGGCCTATAAGGCTATTACTGAAAAACAAAAAAATCAAGCTCTATTATATACATAACAAAACATTACTATAGAACTTCTAAATCTTATTTTCAACTTATAAGACTCCTATATGACTATAACTACTTTAAAAGCTAGGTATAAAGATATTAAACCTATATTATATTAATAACTATATTTCAAATTTCACACTATAAAATTCGAGAATTATAACTTTCTTATCGAATTTATTAGTACTTTTAAACACTATTTATCTAAGTTAGCTATTATAAGTATTAATATAGATAATATTAACTAAAAGACTGTTTTTATAGCAGCTTTATAGCACTCTTATCCTATATAGTTAGAACGTCAAAAGTCTAATTTAAAGCTAAAAAAACCCCTACTTTACAAACTCTTATACCTAATATTTTAGATGAAAGCTATAGGGAATTCAATACTTTTATATAGAATAGCTTTACTAAAAAGCCGTTTGGAAGGTCTACTATACTTAATCTTTCTAAATAATCTGAAAACTCTAAAAATAGATCTAAAAGTCCTATTTATAGCACTAAAAAAACGCGCTAAAGAAGGAAAATCCTACTGAAAGGATTATTTGAAAATTTCCAAGCCTTCTAATAGGCAATAGAAGCCTACCTCTAGAACTTTTATAACTTCTACTACTTTAGTTATAATAACTAAAATAGAGCTTATAAGTTCTAAAAATTAGGTTTTTATAGTATTTATAGGTACTATTTATTGGGAATATTTATTATTAAATACTAAAAAGCCTTCTATAAAACCTATAGATATAATATTTTAACCTAATAAGTATTACTAACTTTATAATATAGGCTCTATTGTTTATATAGCTAATAGTCTTCAGCTTTTTCCTAACATAGACACTTTATAGAACCTGGCTTCTATATTTACAAGTAGGGGTCTTATAAATCCCTCTAATATATATACTATAGAACTACCTACTTACTATAAGGGTTCTATAAATCCTATAAAATTAACTAATACCTTTTATATTCCAGAATTTCCTATTAATATTCTTTCTAGAGTATTGCATTATAATAAGAGTAGTTTTATTAGGGATACTATTCTATATAATACTAAAGGTAACCTTTTTATAGTTCTAAATTTATAATGTGAGTTCTATTTACCTATAGTTATTAAAGAGCTTATAAAGCCTTTACTTATTAAAAGCTACTATAATTCTCAGGCTTTTTAGAAAATACAGAAGGAGATTTTCTAAAATTATAGTATAATAGTTATACTTATATTAAAGTCGGCTAAATGTATAGACACCTCTAATTATAGTTTAAGAGGGTCTATAGTATCTACTAACTATAATATAGAGCTTTTTAAAAATTTAGTTAACTTATCTGTTAAAATATAGAGCTCTATTTAAGTTATAGAAAGTTTTGTAGTAGATTTTAAAGCTTTTATAGTTAACTAGGCCTTTAATTTTCAAGCCGAATTAACTCTTATTACTATAGAGTAGTATTATTACTTAAAATACCCTAATTATCCCTTTTTAGCTAAAATAGCTAAATGATAGAAAGAATACCTATAAATTAGCTAAAAGAAGCTAATTTATAATATCCTAAATATACTATAAGTAAAATTATAAAGTAATAGTTAAAAATTAGCTATAATAAAACTACTAAACTACTTTATTAAATCTATATTAATTCGATTAAAGTAAGCCCTACTAGTAATACTAGGAATAATTGTATTATTCTTTATACTAATAATCATAGCTCTTATAGAACTATAGATTTTATAGTTCAAAAAGACGATATTTTTAGCTATCTTATAACTTAATTAGAATACTATAAAACCTAATTAGAACTTTATCCTAATATTCTACACCTTACTAATAACTAAGAGTTTAACTCTAAACTTTTAGTAGGTTATACTAAAGAAATAGGTATGATTATAAAAGCTTCCGTATTCTATACTTCTAAATAAAATAGTATTATAAAGCGTACTAATAGGGTTTTAATCGAAAAAACCCGTGCTATTTTACTTTTAAAAAGACTACCCCTCTATATTAAGTATAGGCTGAAAATTCTAGTAAAATTACTGAGTATTTATAGTATTAGTAAGACTTATAAGCCTAAGGAATTTAGTAAATTTAGAGCTAGGAAGAAGTTTAGTAAACCTATTAGTAGGTATTTCAGAAGTTAATAAATATTGAACTTCTATATTATTAGATAAAATCTCTTATTAAGTGAAAAAATAATCTTTAGTTATATATTTAGTATATTAGTAGTATTTAGGGTTATAGGTTAGGGTTATTTATTTATTATATAAAGTATGTATTGAATTTCTTAATATTTCTTTCTATTAGGTCTTAGTATTTCGTTATAGTAGAGAGGTTAAAATATATTTCTAATTAATATATAAAGGCTATATATACTTTTTATATTTATTATTTAATATATACTAGTTCTAATTTAATAGAAATATAGTTAATAAGTTTAATCTTCTTATTTTAGTTTTTTAGAGATATTATATTTATAAGGCTTAGTATTATTTAAAACTAAGTTTAGAAAATTCTTTAGGTATCTTAAGCTTATTATATTAAGTAGTTATTATCTAAGAATAATTTAACTACTATAAAGTTTTCTAAATTCCCTCTTAATTCTAAGGTTTTAAAGGATTTATCTCTTATAGAAGAAAATCCTAGTAATAATCCTAAGAAGGATTTATGATAGTAGTATTAATACTTAGTTAGTAGCTTTATATACACTATAACTATAATCAAATTTAATTCAACATTTTCAGTAACTTTTATTAGTAGGTTTTTATATAGACCTATTAAAGAACTATTAGAAATAATTATAAATATACTTAGATACCTATCTATTACTACTAATTCAGTATTTACTTATAGAAGGAGCCTTATTATAAATTTAGTAGGCTGTACTAATTCAGATTAAGCTAGTTATTACAATATTCAAAAATCTACTAGAAGCTATTTATTTACTATAAATACTAGCCTTATTTTATAGAAATTGAAAAAATAGTCTATAGTAATTTTATCTACTACTAAAACTGAATTTTATAGTCTATAGGAAACGATTAGAGAAACTAAGTAGTTATAAAGCTTATTTATAAAGCTAAATATTCTTATCAAACTTCTAATTATTTATATTAATAATAATAAGGCCCTAATTCTAACCTATAACTCTAAGTACTACTAATAACCTAAATATATAACTATAGATTATTTTTTCACTTAATAAGAGGTTTTATCTAATAATATAGAAGTTCGATATTTATCAACTTCTGAAATACCTACTAATAGGCTTACTAAACTTCTTCCTAGCTTTAAATTCACTGAATTCCTTAGGCTTATAAATCTTACTAATACTATAAACACTCAGTAATTTTACTAGAATTTTCAGCCTATTCTTAATACTATTATTCTATATTATAATACTAATACCCTAAGTAGGATATATCTCTTTAGGTACTATAGATTGTTATTAGTATCTTAATACCTTTTATAAAATACTATAAATTGGTTACTTGTAGTACTTTCTGTTTTATAGGATACTTATTTAGGTATTATTTTATAGAGTACTAGTTACCCACTTTTTCACTCATTTACCTTTTACTACTATAAAGTAAAAGAAGGAGTATTAAAATGTTAAGCTATAGGTATTTACTCTATAGTAGTACTCAACTTACTATTAAATATTCGGTAGAAAATTCTGCCATATTCTTTTACAGGGTACTTACTAATAAATAACTTTAGTATTCGTAATTACTAATATAAGCCTATATTACTCAAATATTCTAATAATTACTAATTACTAATTAGAATATTCTAGAACTAAGTGTAGTACTATAAAAGAAGGCTTTTATACCCTCTTTTAGCATATATTTAGATTAACTAACTAGAACATTCTTTAACTAAATACAACTATTATTCACTCTTGTATACTATATCCTCTTTCCCTAAAAATATTCAGTATATATACTTCTAACATAAGGTATCACTTTACTAGATGAAGGCTACCTGCCAACCTACCTTTCGATATAAAATAGAATAATAAGGGTAATAATACCTTGAAACTTAAAAATAACATTATCTATTTTTCTTCTACTAAATTAAAAGAAGTTATATAAAGAATACTAACCTCTAAAGTCTATAATATAATTATAACAATTAATATAAGATATATAATCTCTACTACTTTCAAATAAATAACTAAATACCTAAAAATACTAATAATATTACTAATAATTTATACTAACTCCTACTCCTTCTATAAATATCTTATTAAGTTAAATACTATTAAAGAGAAGTATCTTATAATTGATATTATAATATTCTAATAATTATATAAATAAAAAGAGATTCTTAAGATCTATTAGATTAATAATAAAGATAATCTTACAAATAGTATAACTAAGAAATCTAATAACTAGACCCTTAAAAGCTTATAATAATAAATAAGGCAACAATATAAATAGAAGGATAGTTTATAAAAACTACTAATAGCAAGAAGAAGAAGAAATAAAAGTAAAAAAAGGTATATAGAATAATAAAAAGAAGGCAATAGAAAAAGAAGGAAGTATATTATGATAAGAGCCTAAAACATTTAATACAATATTAAATAAAGAGCATATTTTTATAGAGAAATACTATTTATGGCCATTTTACAGTTTTTAATATAATTTCAAAGATTTATATAACTAAAAGCGATTTGACGCTATTTTTATATTTTATACTACTTTTATATTTTATACTACTTTTATATTTTATACTACTTTTATATTTTATACTAATTTACATATTTAATATATCTTAGCTATAAAAGAAAGTATTATTAATATTAGGTTAAATATAATACTAAAGTAGCTAAAGCTATAGTAATAAGTAACTAAGTAGTCAACTTACTTATTTAGGCTAATAAGATTAAAGGGATTATTATATAGATTTATCCCTATAGTATATAGCATATATATATATATACTATAATTTTTATATAGATATTACGAATAGAGACAACAAGTTACATACTATTTACATAATTAATTAATTATAATATTTACCAGTTATAAACCAACAGTAAGTTAATAGAATATTATAGTACAAAACATAATAAGTATATAGAAAAAAAAGAAAGTATCTTAAAGCTTCAGAAAAAAGTAAGTTAATTATAGTAATATTTATCTATTTAGAAATATTATTATCTAAATAAGAAAAGATATATAAATAAGAAAAACTAAAATAGAAGATATATACTTAATTAAAAATACTCTATATATAATAACTAGAATTTAGAAAAGGTATAACTAATAAGGCTTTATATAAGTCTAATATCTATTCAATACAAACTAGAAGAATAGAAATAGAAGTTAAAAGAAGTAAATGATAAGTTAATAGTAAAATAGATTATTCTTAAAATTATATATTACTCTCTTATTTGAATTTCTACTCCTATTCCTCTAGTTTATATAAACATAAATATAAAATTATATTAATAGTAGAATTAATAGTTAAATAATCAATTTAATATTATTAGTTTAATATATTAATTCTCATCATAATATAGCCTACTAGTGAAGATTAAATAAAACTTATTAAATAATAGATAAATATCTACTCTTTTAACTTTATCCCTCCTTACTAATAATATATCCTATGCTTATATTTTAATAAATAATATATATCTTATATAACTCTAACTATACTTATCTTCCATTCTATCTTAGTCGATTTTACTATAATATCTTAAAAGATATAGTCTAATCTCTATATGTTAAATAATAATTATTAATTATATATTTTACTACTAATAATAAGATATTATTAAATTTAAATTAGAGTTTATAATTTGTTAATATCTCTTATAATAAGATTTTATATATCTAAATGATTGAAAACATCAGTAGTAGTTTTAAAAGAATTATTATTACTATTATTAATATAAATAAAAGTCTTAAGCTTCTTATAAAGAGACCTAGACTTAAGATATAATCTTTCTACTCTTTCCTCAGTTTTCTCTATCTATATTAAGTAGAATTTCTCAATACCATAAAACTAATCCTATTAATTATAAACCTCACTCTTATTAAATTGCTTATTAAAATATAAATTCTAGCTTTTATTTAACCCTTACTTCTATATTAAATATTCTTTCTATATAATATATATCTTAATATAAACAACTAAGAAGTATTAGATTCTACTTATTTCATAATATAAAACTTAAAATATATTATAATACTATTAATAAATAGTTAGAAGGAATTCTTTTATATTAATCTATTTATAAAGCTAATAGAATAAATGTTTAAACTTCTTTTCTTTATATATTAAAATAAATATTAGTAAATCTATATAACTATATTAAATTAAGTAAATCTTCTATTAGTTCTCTCCATTCTTACAATATAATTCTACTAATAGTTAGTATATTTTAATATAGAATAATACTTAAAAATATATATAAAAGTTTCAAAATATCTCTTATTTCTAAGTATTATAATTATCCTGAAGTTTCCATTTAATAAGATTATAAACCTATATAATATCTAATAAGTCAGATTTACTAAAATAGAATTTTACTAATAGGTTAAAAGAATATTTCTTAAATAGAATAAAATATACTTTTCAAAATATAAAAATTCAAATATTAAAATAAAACTTTGAATTATCAATTTATTCTTTATTAGTCTTACTGATATACTTTCACTTTATAAGTATCTTATAAGATAGATTATTTAGAAATATAAATTAAATAAAAATTAGTAATATAGTTCTACTTTATAAAAGGAAAATATTAATAATATAAGAGTAGAATACTTATAATATTCATTTAGAAAAATATATTTATATTATTATAATTAGCCTTATTAAATTCAGAAGAAGTTAGTATAATTAATCTTTCTTTATTTAAAAGCTTATAAATATTGTCTTTATCTGATTTAATCATACATTTATATAACTTATATAAATTTAAAAAGTAAAGGAATCTTGCTAGTAAGAAGAATAGAAAAAATTACTAAGAAGAAAATACAATAAATAAGTATATATTAAACTACTAGGAAAGGTTACAATAGAGGAATTATAAATAATATTATAAACTAGATATTAATAAAAAAATACTATTAGCTAATATTTTATTAAAAGTAAATAGAAAGAATAAAACTATAATTATAATTATAATAAATGTTATGTTAATTATAATTATTAAAAGCTATTTTTAGATAGTTAAACAAATACTAATCATACTTAATTAGGTAATCTTTAGTCTAAATGATTAATAATTACTTCTTTCTTCTTTAATTTTAATTAACTTAAGTTTAACTTTATAACAAATTTAAAATACTTCCTAAGCTTATTATAAACCCTATATCTCTTAATATAATTATCTATTAGCTAACTATTATTATATTAAACTATATAAAGTAGCTATTTTACTATAGTAGAAGTAGACAAAATCTTATACTAATCTATTTTTAACTATACTTTCTACTTAACTTATAAGACTTCCTTTCATACTATAATTTACTCAGATAAATACTACTATAATAAATATAGTTAAATAGAGAATTAAAAGAATGGTTAAAATTATTAATATAGATTATTTCCTATTAGTTAAATATTAATAAGTCTAGAATAATAAAGCCTAATTATAATTAAAATAAAGATATATCCTAAATACGGTTAAATAAGAACTTAGAAAAAGAATTACTAGATCTTAATAAAGATTTAAGAAAGCTTAACAATGGATTAGATACTATTTATAATATTCTAAACATAACTAATAGGTAATTAATAATTATAGATAAAGAAATTTCATTAAAATAGGAAAATAATAAAACTTAGAGTCTTTAATGAAATATGAGTAGATTTATAATACTAAAAGTAGTTAATATATAAAGCTTTCTTATTAATAAAGATATTATTAGAAGAGATAATTATATTAATAATATATTATTAAATAGTAAGTATATTATTAAGACTAATAACTCTACTAATTATAATAGTTAATATAATAATAGCCTTAATAATAATACATAATAAATTCCCTATTAGCCTATATATTTTACTATATTAATAACTATATTTAAACTTATAGTTTTACTTATAGAGATTAGTTGTTTTATATTAAATAGTATTAATTATATAAGATTTTATAATAGTATTACTTAAGAAATCTTAAAATTTAGTTATAGAAAAAGATTACTTCTTATAAAACTTAAAATTTCAATTCTTATTCTTTATAATAAAGAAGAAAGTAGTAGAATTAGATATTATAAAGTTACTTAGTAGAATTGAGTATATTAAAAAGATATTATTATTTAGCTTTAAGAATATTATCTAGATTATACTAAATATAAAACTACTTCAGAAGTTTATATTTATAAGTATAGCATATTAGAATCTATAAGGTATTAAGCTATAAGAAATTTGTATCTAAAATAAGTCGCTATATATAACTTCTAATAACTATTATTACTACTTAGATAATTTACCTATCTTTCTATCTAATTTTATTATATATTAGTATAAAGACAAATATTATATATTAGAATACTTAGTATAATATTATATAAATAGAGTTATTTATTATAAGTTAGATTACTCTAAAAGTATTATTTAATCATTTCCCTAAGAAATAGAAATAATATTAGTTAAACTAATCTACCTCTTTTATTAATTACCCTATAAGTATTAATATATATTTAAGAAACTCCCTAGATTTAATTCTAACTATTATAACTAATAGAATCTTATCTTCTCTAAATCTTAAGAGTAAAGAATACTGATTATATAAATTATAAAGTAGTTCAAAGTATTCTTCTTCTATATATATATATCTTTAAATACTTATTAATATATAAATTAATATTAAAAGCTTCATTTATTACCTACTATATATTTCATAGTAAAGCTTGTAATAAAAATGCTTATTTTTAACTTTTAATAATGATAAATCTATATAGATATAGGTTTAAGTTTTAAATACTTAGATAAACTTAATTTACTAAGACTTTTAATTACAAAGATATAATTTTACTATTATGTAAGTTTTTTTATAATATGTTTAATTTATATAAAGAAATATATTAATTTGTTTTTAGATTCTATATACTTCCAACCTAATCTTCTAATGATCTAAATATACAAAAGTCTAGTATCTTATTAATCATATTTATATCTTTAAATTAGATTATTCTAATATATTTAAAATCTTTTTTATCTTTTTAAATTTGATAAAAGTTATAAAACTACTGTTAATTAAACTAGTAAGTTTATTTACATATTCTTTTTATAGTTTATTAGGAATATATTCTAATAATAAGAAATACTTAGCTGTTTTAATTATTAAGCTAATATATCTTATTAAAAATATCTTATTTCTAAAATAAAATATACAGAGGTTAATTATAAAACTATTTCTTAACAATATTATTATTATTATATACAATTCGCCTAGGGAAAAGCTAAATGTATTCTTTAAATCACTTTGTAAAAGGTAATTTTATATAAATTTAATTTTGTTTAAAAATATAAGTATTATATAAACTATATATAAGTTTTCCCTAACCTTTAATCTTAATGATATAAAACTCTTAGAAATAATATATTCTAAGTTAACCTTATTAGTAGGAAATATATAAAGAAATCTTATTAATAATATAATCTGATTAGAATTCTATAGCTAGTATAACAAAAGATTCTACTATATATTAATCTTTCTTATTTTTAAAGATATATAATATCTAATTATATATCTATACTTATAGAAAATCATAGAAATTAGAATAATATCTATAATTATTCCTATTATCTTATAATACTAATTTTATCTAGAATTCAAAGATATAGATTTTATTAATACTATTTATTAAATTCCTTCTTACTACCTCTTAGAAATATCTAAGTTTAAAGAGCTCCTAGCTTTAAATATTATTATATTAGTATTCTAGCAAATTTCTTAATTAAACTTTATTGTATATAATTATTAACTTAATATTATAAATTAGTAAGACTTTATAAAGATTATCTCTAATAACAGGAAGTTTCTTTAACTTCTTTTCAAAGTTACTTCTTAGGAAATTTATTTTTCATTAGTTTATTCTTTAAGAAGAAGAAAATTAGATTTATAATTTAAAGAAAACTAAGAAGTTAAATTAAAGAGATAAATATATAAGGATTTAAAGATTTAAATAACTATATAAAGAATTACTTATATTAATATCTTTTTCAGAAAAGGGAATAATAAACTATAGTATTCTTAATAATATAAATAAGGTAATTATACTTATCAGTCTATTCAATTCTACTGAATAGATTAGAAGTAATATTAATATAGAATCTTCTGATAGAAATAATAAAATAAAAGTTTAATTGAAAATACATTTTTTAAATATTTATATAAAACTTTATTTTTAGGAACTTATATATATTTATAGAATATATTAATATTTCTCTATACTTGTAGATAAAAATAAAAGTAAATAAGATAATTAATTCTTTCATAAAATAATATTCTAGTTAGAATATGAAGAGTATAAAAGTAAGATTACTAATATAAACTACTATAATATAATGATAATTCTTAAAAGTTATAAGAAATTATATAAAACTATATTTTTCAGACTTATAAGAATATATATTAATACCTTCTTAGCTATTAATAGAATATTTTTATAAATCTAATAAAACTATCTAATTCTTATAAAAAAGATTAATGATCAACTATATATTATTTTACTAATCAAGAACTAAGAAGAACATTATAAAATATAATTAAATAGATTTAAATTTAAACTTAACAATTATTATGAATAGATTTAATTATTAAG
>AMCV02000004.1:1977122-1993664 GCA_000350065.2 Colletotrichum orbiculare MAFF 240422
GTACTGTTGAAACCCCTCCCGGGTAGGTAGTTGCCTAGGTTCCATGGATAGTACGTATTCGCGTGCCGCCGTTCCGGGGCCATCTGCTGCAAACACTTTGAATCGATTGTCTTCTTCCCACCATGCTCCTACCCACCTCATCGATGCCAAGAATTCGTAGAGTGTTAATTTAGGTAGACATGAGCCGGTGCACGTACTTTCTGCCCATTACTTACCTACTTATACTGACTAAAAGTACACTAGATAGGCCTCAAAAACGGATAATTGCAAATACTCATCCATGTGGATGCATATCTCTGCGTCATACGTTATGTAGGTATGTAAGGTAATGGGTCGTCAATGCCAGATACAATCGTTTGACGACTTTCCAGGATACTTACTACTTTACCATCACTGCTCCAACAACATGCTGACAGCTTAGGTGCTTCTCCTTTCAATCCAATCAGACAGGGGGTCTTTGAGTCCGAAGTCCTTTGGTTTTACTTGCCTGACCTGCAGGTGAACGCCTGTAATATTCCACGCTTCAGCTAGCGATCGCACCTACGCGTCGACGTTACTCGCAGTTCTCAACTCCCTCACAACGATACTCTGTCGGAATTTCAGCTTTCGTTTTCTGGTCCCGGCGTCGCTGGCCTTGCAGCGATACTTGTGCGGGCTCCTGCAAGCAGCTCAAAGTACATTACAAGCGACCTACCCAAACCGCTATTTTGAGCCATGGACGACGATTTCGGCGCCGACGAGGACTTCCTGGCCGCACTTGCGTCTTCTGCATCTGCGACTTCGCGTGCACAGCCTTCGTTGCCGCGCCCCCAGCAACCGCACCCGCCACCTCGGAACATTCAGCAACCAACACCTCAACGAATGGACAAGGCGCCCCCCGTCAGATCGTCCACCAACAACAACAAAGTTGTCCAGCCCACTCCGCAAGCCCTCCCTCAAAGAGCATCCGGGTCCGCTATCTTGGTGTCGCCCCGCCAGAGAGGAAATCCAGTGCTCGCCTCCTTGAAGTCTATGCCGTGGGAGTATAGCAACATAGCGGCCGACTATGGCTTGGGCCTTACAACCTGCGCTCTATTTCTTAGGTGCGTCTACCGATCACGGGTAGTAATTTGGCTCCTTAGCTGCCAGTCCACTAATCGACAAAACAACGCAGCCTCAAATACCACAGACTGCATCCCGAATACATATACACGCGAATCAGAAACCTCCAAGGGAAATACAGTCTCCGCATCCTGCTGACGATGGTTGACATTCCCAACCACGAGGAGCCGATACGGGAATTGGCCAAAACCTCCCTAGTCAACAACGTAACTGTTATCCTTTGCTGGTCTGCCGCAGAAGCCGCCCGCTACCTCGAGTTATACAAGTCTTACGAGCACGCCAATTTCAATGCTATTCGTGGTCAGCAGGCATCCACTTACGCCGAGAAGCTCGTCGAGTTTGTAACGGTGCCACGAAGCGTCAACAAATCGGATGCCGTGGCTCTGGTCAGCAATTTTGGAAGTTTGAAGAACGCCATTAACGCAGACCCTGAACAGATTGGCATCATTGCTGGTTGGGGTGCTGTCAAGGTGAACAAGTGGGTCGGCGCAGTCGAGGAACCTTTCCGAGCGAAGAAGTCTGCCAAACGACAGCTAGAAAGTACAGAAAGTCTTGAGAATGGAAAGCAAGCCCGGGCCTCGAGGTTGGATCAGGCCGTGCCGCTTAGCAGAGTTCCTCTGCGGGACATGGACATCACGCGAGACGCGTCCCGAACTCCACCTGCGGTGACGGATGAGCCGGCACACCACCCAGCAGAGTCTCGGCCGCCACAGAGGACACGCGCCGAACCCAGTGAAGACGATGAAGAAGCCATGATTGCTGCTGCGATAGAAGAATCCAGGCGGACTCATAGCGATGCACAAGTCGAAGCAGAGACTGGGACGAGACAGCCCAAAGGTGCTGGTGCCAAGGGCGATGTTCTCTCCGATGGGGTTGCTGCTGCACTCGCAAGACTACGAAAGCAGTGATGATATATGTAGGCGCCGCGGGAGTACTGTTGAGGCATTCCCACATCTTCGTTCTCCTAGCGAAGTGATTGCCCTCCAAGCATTTGGTTTGATGCGCCAGAATGGGCAATTTTCTGACTCGAACTACCATTACCCCTCGAAGTCGCGAGGCACGAACAAAACTCTGGTATTACCGAGAATTTAACGTTTGCCTCGCAGTGGACGCGCGGATTTCCAGGGCACACCTGTCGTGCTGTCGCCCTGCAACCATCGCCCTTCATTGGACGGCTCAGCCAGTCAGTCTTTGTGGACTCATTCCAGCATATAGGGCATCATTACGGGCTACCTGGGATGATCCCACCTCAAGACCAATGATGTTTCATCCATGACAAAGGAGACCGTCTGGTGTGGAGAGGAGAGGATCACACGCTGCATAAGGATCAGAGTATAGACATAGCAGATGGCGATCGCTGTGCGCGCCTTCGTGTCCCTCCTCGGTACGACTCCTCGGGATAAGCCAAGCGGTGGCCAGCCGATGAATTCGCAAACAGTTTGACCTGCTGCGACGTCGTGCGACGAGATGGCAACCGTTCATCAGTCTTCTGGACAGGCAGCTAGGCAGTCGCGCCATCGACATGCCGCGCATGGTCGATGAACGCCATCAACGGTTTCTGAAGAGCCGTGGAAGAATCGCCTGGTATTTGTTGGCACGCTTAATATGAATGGCGAGCATCAACTCGTGTCCTCAAGGATGAGCCTTCGCTCGTTTCAGCGGCCATAGGCCTACCAGGATGGACTTGTTACTGTGTAGACTGCAGGGCAACAAGACAGTCGAGTTAACCGGACCCGGCTTTGGAGGACATTCTCGGCATGCGCGCTAGCATGTGCTGTGCACGCCGTTCGCCTACGCATGCAATATGCAACGCAAGACCGCATAACACCAAGCAGTGCCGTCTGCTTCTCTGCACGTGCCGAATCCACCGCGGCCACCCCGTGCCGATGAATTTTCCTCATCGGCCAAGATCTACTTGCTGCATATACTATGTTAGGTATCCGTCACTTGCGGCAACCACCGGACTCGGCCCGCGTGACAGTTGCCAAAGGTAGTGGTGCCATTAGAGCCTGTCAAGAGCATACGCACTTTGGAAACCGCTCCTCAAGCGTTCATCTGGTGCTTGAGAAAGCAACACAGCCTCGCCTGATACGATGCGAGACGGTAGCATTTTGCATAGGTGTGCGGTGCGAAAGGGCGGCGACATGGGGACGGGGAGACTTGCCAGTGCAGGTGTGGTGTAGCGGTGACCCATATCATGAGACGAGGGTCGGGGCGACTGCAGAGTCCGGGAACTCTGGAGGAGAGACAAAGACTATTTATCGCATCCTTTCTCTGCCGCGCGAAAGGCCAATCCGACAACGGGGGTTAGTTACATGATCCCAGTTCAGACCACGCCTGGCAGTTTGTTGAGTTTCGCTGCGAATGTATACACACATGTTAATATATATATATATCCACGTCGGACTGCGCTCCGTCAGCAACTTTCTGTGCCAGACCATTACAATCTCCCCTTGGAGTCTTGATACGGCGCCGGTGCCATGCATCTCTCTCGTTTAAGGTGCTTGCTGTCTGTGGCTTGGCCATTTGTATCAGTAACAGCCAGCCCCCAGGCCGAGTCCCTGCCAACTCCTCCTTCTCCTCCACCTCCAACGTACATACCACAAAATGGCAGAGCCAACGCAGTGAAGGAGGCATTCCAGCGGTCCTGGGATGGGTACCGCAAGTTCGCCTTCCCAAACGACACCCTGAAGCCTGTATCCAACACGTTCGGGAACGACCGGTATGTCTGAGTGTCGATGTTCGTGTCGGAGTAGTCATTTTTCCGTGCTCACAGTGCCACTCAGAAATTCCTGGGGTGCCAGTGCCGTCGACGCGCTCAGTACTGCCATTATTATGGAGAACAAGGAAGTCGTTGGTCAGATCCTCGACTTTGTGCCCAGGATCAATTTTGATGAGACGACCACCGAGGTGTCTGTCTTCGAAACCACCATCAGATACTTGGGCGGTTTACTGGCAGGTGAGTTAGTCGCCGAGTTCCCTTTGACCAGTTTGCTTCGAAGGAGGCTCGAGTTGCTCACGGGGTTTGAAAGGCTACGACATGCTCAAAGGGCCCATGAAGGATGTCGCGACAAATCAAGAAGACGTGGACGGGCTTCTTACGCAGGCCAAACGGCTCGCCGACAACCTCAAAGTCGCCTTCCGTACCCCGACTGGCATTCCAGACAACGCCCTCATCTACGATCCTATACCGCGCAAAAAGGGATCTGACACCAATGGAATTGCTACCATCGGGACGTTGGTGCTTGAATGGACTCGCCTCAGTGATGTTACAGGCGACACACAGTACGCGAACCTGTCGCAACGCGGAGAAGAGTTCCTGCTCAAGCCCAACGAGGAGGTGTTTCCCGGCTTACTCGGCACTGATGTGTTCATCGCCAACGGCACCTTTGCTGACCGCTCTGGCGGATGGAACGGCGGGACCGACAGCTTCTACGAATACCTCATTAAGATGTGGGTATACGACCAGAAACGATTCTCGCTCTACAAGGAGCGATGGATCGCTGCGGCAGACTCTTCCATTCAGTTCCTCGCCTCGAACCCGACGACAAGGCCGGACCTCACCTTTCTTGCCGCATACAACAACAGGCAGCTAAGATTTATCTCAACTCATCGTAAGCTGGCCACTCGAAAAGCAGAGGTTTAGAAGGCTGACCAGGCGGAATAGTTGCGTGCTTCGACGGAGGCAACTTTATCCTCGGCGGACTTGTTCTCAAGGAGCAGAAATACGTAGACTTTGGCATCAGGCTCACCGAGGCCTGCCGCGAGACGTACAAACAGACAGCCGCGGGTATCGGCCCTGAGATATTCCGCTGGTACGACGACAGGGCCCCAGTTAACGACACGCTCAATCCCCCGCCACCGGCAAATCAGACCGAATTTTATCAGCGGGCAGGGTTCTGGATCAGACGCGATGGAGGATCATACGTGCTTCGTCCAGAGGTCATTGAAAGTTATTACTACGCCTACCGCGCTACCGGAGATGTCAAGTATCAAGACTGGGCGTGGGACGCGTTTCTCGCCATCAACAAGACGTGCAACGTCGGCAGCGGCTTCTCGTCCATTACGAATGTCGACGATCCCAAGGGAGGCTCATTCGACGACTTTCAGGAGAGTTTCTGGTTCGCCGAAGTTTTGAAATACAGCTACCTGATCCAAGCCACCGATGCCAAGGTCCAGGTTGAGGTTGCTGACAACAAGTGGGTATTCAACACGGAGGCGCACCCCTTCCAGGTGGCCCAGTCAAGTATATAAACTAGCCGAGAGGTGTATTCACGATGGGAGCAGGGTGATGTGTAATACATGGCAATATCTGTAGTTACTGGCCATCAAAAACAACCCACTGCCGCGGCCCGAGTCCCTCTAGTTTCCGTGTTGTGGGTATGCTGACCAATGCGCCTCCTGCGAAGAATCACCCAACCAGGTAGTGTGATCATCATGAACCGCCGTCCCTCTTGGCGTACTCGTCTCCCATGGCCTCTTCATATAGTCGGTCGGCCTCGAGTTCAGCCTCCGTCTTTGGGCGCGTCAGGCCGGCGCCCGAGTTCACCCCGGCCCCAGTTGGCGGACCGCTTTCCTGGGTTTCGGTCGCAGTCGGCTGAGAGGTCGCTGGTGGTGTATGTGTGTCATCTGGGACGTTGGGAACGCCGACCTTGAGTGCGAGACCCATGATGGCACAACAAGGCGTTGGATGTCGTGACGTTGGTGTGACAAGAAGCTAGATATACAGAGTACTAAATGGTGGAATGAAGGTACCGAGCCGAACGTTCTTGCGACACTCGATGAAATAAAATAAAAGTTTGGGGTGACGACGCCACTGCCAGAGCGGCGCAATGGTTCACCCGATTGATAGACGGCGGGGTGGACCGAAATGCCCGGCACCTTACCCACGGTAAGTGCCTTAGCGGTCATCGTAGCCCCACAACAGTCGGAGCCAAGTACTTCACGCCGAACCGAACCGACTGGATACGTGCGCCCGAACTGTGGCCCAATCGCATGCGATGCTACTTAGGTAGCCCGGTGAAGAGAAAACGGCCAGCCATCAACGCAGTGAGGGAAAGCCCATAGTCCGGTGAAAGGGAGACCACTTAGGAAGCGAACTTCTCGAGGCCAAATGCCAAATGCCAGTGGTTTGGGGTTATTAAGCATGTAACAACCCCGCACAAGCCACAAAATAGGGTCTTTTGGAGACTGGCACTAGTGCCAGGCCAGACTTATGCAAAGTACCGATCGGTATAGTGGCTAAGACACGCTATATTAAGTATAAGTAATCCAGGATTAGGTATAATTTATACTAGCATACTAACTTCTATAATATACTAAAGAAACATACTAAATATTAGATTAAATACTATAAAAGCTATTATTTACTATTTCTATATATTTAAGTATAAATATATAGCTATTAGGTATAAATCTACTTCTAGAAAGTAGCTAAAAGTAGTTACTAGTTTATCTGGAAAGTAATATATACTATATGTAATCTTACTATATAGGTAAAAAGTAATATTCTAGTTATTTATTATTATTATTATTATATTATATAGTATATAGTATTATATAAAGCTCTCGATCTATAGTATAATAATTACTTACCAATTAGTATATAATTAGTTTCAATTAGTACTAAGTATTTAATACTTATTACTAGTAAAGTATAAAAAGCATACTACTATATATATAGTAATATATATAATTACTATATACTTTATAGTATAGTATAATTAATATTAGTAACTTTTTCTTTTTACTATATATTTTAATACCTATCTATTTATATAAAGAATAGTACTTTTAATAATCTATTCTTTTTTACCTTAATAATATTTAAATACCTATTTATCTATTCTATTTAAATTATTTATTTTTATATTCAAATAGTTATATAGTTTAAATTAATAAATCTCTTAAAAGGATAATTTAATATACTTTTTATAAAAATACTAATAATATTATTATTTCTATTAATCTACTATACTTTTATAAGAGTATAGCTAAAGGCCTTGACTAGGAAAGGTTTGGATATATAGGTAGGGTCTATATTACTATATAGACTATTGCTTAAAGGATCTAAGTTGTAATCCTTTAGCTAAAAACTCTTTCTAATACCTTAATAGTTATAGCTAGCTAGTTACTAGGCGTACTACGTGGTCCTATTAATATATCTTTATAACTATCCCCCCCTCTGAGAGTTTTAATCCCTAAGGCTATAGTTATATACTCCCTAATATCTATTACAAAGCCTATATATTATTACTAACTATTTATTATACTAAATACTTCTTTAATACTTATAATTATTCCGCCGCAATACTATTATTTATTTAAATGATTTTTTATAGTCTGAATAATAGAACTAATTTTTATTATTATTATTATTAACGTCCTATTGCTCCTTCTATTATTTATAAATATATTTATTGTTATCCTAGTAACATATCAACACCTTTAAACTTTATAGCATTATTCTAATAGGAACAGTCTTTTAACTCTACTATAGTCCCCTATATTATTTCACTATATACTTAGTAAGTATTATCTACTTTTTCTATATATATCTTATTATTTTTTGATTTTTTATTTATACTATCTTTATCCTTCTAATACCCCTTTCTATCATCTTACTAATTATTCCTAACTTACTATTTTTTCTTTCTTCCCCTTTTCCTTTTCTTCTTTATTATTTATACACTATATATTCCCTAATAATATCTCATATTACTATTATCACTACTATCCTCCAAATATTTATCTATAATAGTAAAAAAGCTCCTAATAAGGGTTTCTTATACCTAGAGCCTAGCAACTACTTACCTTACTTTAACTATCTATTATTACTCTATCTTAATATGGAAAGGCTACTCTATATTATTAGTAACTATATACTAAAGTATATCTTTTGCGAAAAAAACAAGTAGAAATATTATAGTATAAATTATTCCTTCGCTATATATTTACTATTTTTATTAATTTTTACTATTTAAGTTCTATTTAAGTTATATAATACTACCTAGGCGACCTAGAACTAAACTATTATCTATTACTAAATACTTAAGCGAAAAGTTTTAACTCCTAAGTATAAAAGCAAGTTACTCTATACCCTTACTAAGATCTTAGTAAAATAGTAGTATATAGGCAATATTATTTATAACCCTTTTATAAGTATATAGAAGAAGAAACTTAGTATAGAATATCTTATCTTTTAGGAGATATTAGCTATTTATTAATATTTAAATATTATATATCTTATTACTATAAATTCGCCAAATACTTACCTTATTATTACTACTAATTAATAAGATAGTTTGGTATTCTAAGATCTATAGAAAAAGTATTTTACCAACTATTTACTATATAGCTTACCTATCTTCATAATAATAGCCCTACTATTACTTTAGAAGAATAACTTATTTATTTCCTTAATACGCCTTATCACACCCTAGTACCTAAAGGTACTAAAGCTTTTACTATTTTAAGACTACCCTAATTTAATAATAATTTTCACTATTACCTCGCTAAATACTCTGAGTATAATATACCTAAATATCTTATTACTATTACTAGTAGTTACCCTATCCCTTATAGGTCTAATATTATTATACCTCGCTACGTATACACCCCTAGTTCGCTATTATCTACTACTAGTAAAGGTAAAGGTAGTAGTAATAATTAGGATAATAATAAGAATAGAGAATCTAAAGTTTTAAAAACCTTTTTATAACCTTCTTACTATACTAATAATAAAAATAATATTGCTATACTTACTATAAATAATTATACCTCTTCTATTAAAATCTACTTAGTAAACCCTTAGTATTACCTTACTCCTAATAATATTATTTTACCTAATATTAAAAAAGAGGCTATAGATAGTATTTAAATAGAAAGACCCCTTACTAAGAAGTATAAAACTTATTCTAATATTATTCTATCTACCCCTATAGCTTTTATATCTAGTAGCTATTAGTTTACTACTAGAAAATCTACTACCCCTAAAACTACTACCCCTAAGAAAACTATTCTAATAAAGAAAATTATAGCTACTAAGAGAACTCTTACTACTAAATAGGTCGCTATACCTTCAGTACCTATTATACCTACAATACCTATTATTCCTACTATACTTACGAAAAGGGGTTAGAGATGCCCTTATAAGAATACACCTAAGCTTTAGATGCAAAAATTATATTATCTATATATACTAATTAAGTTATCACTAAAATATATTAGTTTTTTCTAGTTTAAAGATATACCCCTTAGAATAATATTTAAGTTATTTAAGTAGTTAATAGAATTATTTCTCCCCCTTCTTTAGGATATTATTACTAAGTACTTAGTATTAATATTATACTAATTATCCTACTTCTTATAATACTAGATTATCTATTTTTCGAATTTCTAAATAGCTTCCTACATATTACTTAGGTTAGCTACAATTTCCTATATATTATACTCTATAAGCTACCTAGCTTATTTTATAAGGAAGTATTTATTATCTCTATCTCCTTATTTCCTTATAATTTCCTCTACTTCCCATTCTACAAAATTATCTTCTAGCTTAAAGAAGATAACTTAGCTATCAGTATCCTTTTACTACTCTATCTATAATTTAAATAAAAAGATAGGGAAAACATTATATATCTAGTAGTATTACTCTAATAGATATACCTTATATACCTATTCCCCTATCCTCTTTACTATTAAAACTTTAATATACCTTAATACTAACTTCTTATATTTAAACTTAAAATTCTTTATTAATAACCTAATAATTACTCCCTAATTATATATATATAGTTAATATCTTAAATTATACACTTTTGCCTAACTTTTAACTACTATTTACTAATATTCTACTATTTAGTAATATATTTAACTAATATAAATAACCCGCTCCATAACACCCTACACTATTAGGTCTTTTTTCGCTACATATTCAACTATCCTTAAATAGAACCCATATAGCTTTTCTATTAATAAGTACCTAGTAGTACTATATCTACTATTATTATACATGAATACGGCTTCTCTTAGCTATACTACTTAGATAGTAGGCAAACCTCTAGTAAATACTTTAAAGTAATATTCTAATATTTAGTATATTTATTCTATTTAACTATTTATTTATAAGTAATATACTATTAATAGCTATCACTTAATCAGTCACTCTATTATAAACTCCTCTTAAAATTAACTTATAAGTAGTTTATCCCTATTACTAATAATACCTTCTAGAATACTAAACTAATATTCTACTTCTTTATAAAATATTACTACTAATTCTACAGCCATTATCCTCTTTATTATTAGAATAAATATTACGAACTTCATAAACCTATCTATAATAACCAGGATAGTATTATATACGCCACTATCTTAATAAGTACTTTCTAGAAATCCTATAATAAAATCTATACTAATTTCTTAAAATAGTCCTACTAGGATAAATAGAAACTACAACTAGCTATATAGCTTATACCTTAATACTTTAATCCTTTAGTAGATCTAATATAATATTATATAGTTCTATATATCTATAGTTATATTATTCTAATAGAAGTTCTATTTTACAAAGTTATAAATCTTATTAGTATTTATATAGCCTGCCTTACTTTTATTATAATATAGGCGAATGATTTTATATCTTAGGGATTCTATATTAAGTATAACTAATCTTCCTTAGAAGAAGAGTATCCCTTCTATATTTACTAAGTAGCCTTTCTAGCTACTAGCTATTCCCTAGGCTTTCTCTATATATATCTAGTAGTCTTTATTATAAGTTTATAGTTTTTTAACAATTTATTTAATATCCTTAGAGTCCCTTATAGAGTATACTATTTCATCTTTTATAAAACCCCTTATTACTAAATATAGGATATATTATATTAGAATAATAACCTTAGTTTCTTATAAATTCTCTTTACCTACTAGTACTCACTAGGTATTCTCTATTATCCTATATATCTCTTTACTATAGGTAACTATAGCTATAATTATCACTATACTTCTAGTATCCCTACTAAAGTAGTACTTTTAGGAGGTTAAGTATCCTCTACTTCTAGGTCTAATTCTTATACTAAAATACTTTTCTTATATCTATATTATCTAGATAAAAACTTTTACTAACTCTGAACTTCTCTTAGTTTTAGCAACCTTCTAGTAAGTATCTACTAATAATAGCTTAGTAAGTTATAGTTTGTTTATAAGGGTTAATAGTATATTATAATACTCTACCTCCCCCTTTATATAGTTTAACTATCTAGATAGTCTATCTACTAAATTAGTAGCCCTAAACTAATACTCTAGATTAAAGTTAAATACTAAGAGTTTATAAATCTAGTAAATAAGCCTTCCCTAAAAGTCCCATATTAGCATTATAATAATACTTATTAAGGCTTAATAGTTTATTAAGACTATAAACTTCTTTAAGAGTCCTATTAAGTAATACCCCTAGTAATCAAAGCTTTTAATAATAATTAATAGTTCTTATTAGCCTATTCCCTATTTCTACTCTATTTTACTAAGCTTCTTAAAATAGTAAGCAACTAGTTACTATTACCCTTCTACTTTTTATAATAAGATACCTAAGATTACTTACTATAACATATCTATTTCCACCCTAGTATTCCTAATAGGGTCTTAATACTAGAGAATAGTCACTAAGTAGAAAGTATTCTATAGTACTAAGAATGTAGACTTTACGCCTTCTAGCTATAAGAAGACCTTCTTCTCTATTCCTCCTTTAAGGAGTACTATAAGTAGTACTATTACTCCTAAGTAATTAGTAATAAATTTATAATAAAAATTACAGAAACTTAAAAATACCTAAAGTTTTTTAAATATTTCTAGTAGCTTCTATTTAGTAATAGCTTAAACTCTTATTAGGTCTATTTTTACTCCCTCCTAAGTAATTATATAGCCTAGAAAACTTATTTCTTCTATATAGAATTCATACTTAGAAAACTTAGTGAAAAGATGTATTTTACATAGCCTAGCGAGTACTTATAGTAGTACCCTAGTATAGTCCTCTCTAATACCTATTATATATACTATAATATTATCTATATATACTACATAGTATGTATTAATTAAGCTAGTAAGTATATAGTTAATATATACCTAGAAGGTTACTAGTATATTAATAAGACTAAACAGTATTACTATATATTCATAATAATTATATTATATCTTAAATACTATCTTCTAATAATCTTCTAATTTAATTTTAATATAGTAATAGGTATCTTTGAGGTTAATCTTTAAAATCTATATTACTCCTTAGAGTCTATTTAGAAACTTACTAATTAGTAGTAGTAGGTAATAGTTCTTGATTGTAACCTTATTAAGGCCCCTATAGTTAATATAGAGATATAGGGAGCCATCCTTCTTTAGGATAAAAAAGATTAATATACCTACTTTACTTATAAATAGCTATATATATCTATTCACTAAGTTCTTAGTAATATATACCTTTAACTCCTCTAATTACTACTTACTTAGTAGATATATAGGTTTATAAGGCGGTTTCTTACTTAGCTCTAACTTAATAGTATACTTAGTATCCTTAAGGACTAAGACAGACTTTACTACAACCTCATCAAATACTCCCTACTTACTTACAAACTCTTTAGGGATATCTATAGTTATAATAACCTTATCCCCTTCCCTAAATACTTCTATATAAACCTTAAGATCTTCTCCTACCCTACTAATATATAACATATAAGCCATCTTATTATTCTTAATAATCTCTTATATAAATACTTCTAACTTAGTAATAGATATACACTCATAATACTAGGTATTTATCTAAATATCTATTATAATACCCTCCTAGCTTATAAAATACTACCCTAATAAGAAGTCTATACATCCTTCTAGTTAGTAAGTACCAGCAAATAACTAGCGTAACTTCTATAAGTAACTATTTAAATCTATAAGGAAGAATATTAACTAGTATAACTTCCCTAATTCTAATACCAAACTATTAAATCCTTCTAAAATAAATATAATCACTTCAACTAAAACTAATCCTAATAATATAACTAGCTACTTATTAATAAGGTTAACTTATAAGTATAAATCTATATCTACTATTACCTCCCTCTCTTTAGTACCCTAGAGAATAATTACTAAACTTTTAGCTATCTTCCTTATAAAGACTAACTCTTTAACTAGCATAAAAACTATTAGCTCTATTTCTATACCTACTTATTTCCCTAGATCTCCTTAATATAGGGGCTAGTATTAATAATTTATACTAAAATATAAAACCCTATAATACTCTACCCCTAGGTAGCTATTAGCGTCCCATTTATACCTATCTTGCTCCTATAGTTCATAGCTCTATACCTAGTCTTACCGTATAAGAAGCAAGCCCTTACGATCTATAGTATAGCTAATATATACGTGGTTCTCTAGCTTAGGGTAGGCGTAGTATTACCTAACCCACCAGCGTCCTACTACTGACTGTTTAGTATCAATAGAGTTAATAGCCCTATTTATCCTACTGTTTATAAAAGCAGGGGCAGTTAGAAAGGCTACAGGCCTATATATAGATACTTATATCCCCTATTTCATATCAGTTCGTTAGTATAGTACTATTAGAATTCCTATAATCTCTTAGTTTTTATTATAACATTTCTAGCCTTTAGGATTAAGATTTTAAATCTCTCTATTTCCTTTTTCAAACCTAAGCGTAGTTAGTAGAAGTAGATAAAAACTTCTCTTTTACTCTACTTAAATCTAAATATACCTAGGTTTTAGTACAGTACCAACCACTTAGTATAATACTATATAAATAACTAATACTCTCCTTATCGTACCTCTTCAAGCTTCTACCTATATAACTTCTCCTATATCTCCAGGTTAATATATTATTAGTGAATAAATATAATAAAGTTAGCCTAGACAGAATTATCCTCTAGGCTAGCCTTATAGTTTTTCTATTCTATCTAGAATTAGGATACTAGTTTTATAAATACTTATTAGATCTACTAGTTAATTATACTACTTAGCTAGATTTAGTAGCTATCCTTAATAGCTATAATCTAGTTATTAACTTATTTAATTATAAATTCTTCCCTTATTATTCTATAGTTATATAAAAGTAGTTTTTCCTAATCCTTAAGTAGTCTAAATACTACTAATTACTTAGCTAGCTATTAGATAAAAGCTATAGTCCGCTCCTTATAAACTTCTTACTACTTCTATATCTACTCTTAGTATATCGCTATCTAGAACTATATAGTTTTAAGTACCTTATCTATAATACCTACTAGGTTTAGTCTAAGTAGGAATAGTAGCTATAATAATACTTAGGATTACTTATTAAATCTAAATATCTATTACTAAAGACCTAGTAACTACTTAGACCTAAGAGGTATAATAGAAATTATTCTATTTCTTCTTCTTATATTAAAAAAGAAGTATTCCTTTCCTTAAGATATATCCTATATAAGGTTATCTAATTAATATCTATTTTTAACTTCTTTAGTATATTATTAGTGAGGGCTTGTGTTAATACCAGGCCCTAATTCGTCTCGGGTAGTATATAGGAGGTATCTCTCTTTAGGGGTATCTTCCCCTAAGGTTACTATCCTATTATTATTATTACTTCACTCGCCTAATTCCTGGTGATAGTATAGTATAGTACTAGTAGTCTTACTATATACTTCTATTAAGTTGAGTATTAATTATTGAAGTTTATTAAGGCTTGTATTAGGTTTGTATTTATAGGATAGTTATTCTCTATAAAAATAGTTACTACCTGATATCCTTACCTACACTAGTTACTTAAAAAATTAAGTAGAAATAATAGAATTATAAGAGTATAGCTGAAGGCCTTGACTAGGAAAGGTTTAGATATATAGGTAGGGTCTATATTACTATATAGACTATTGCTTGAAGGATCCAAGTTGTGATCCTTTAGTTGAAAACTCTTTCTAGTGCCTTAGTAGTTGTGGCTAGCTGGTTGCTAGGCGCACTACGTAGTCCTATTAATATATCCTTATAACTTTATAGAACTTATAATATTTATATAACTACTTTAATATTATAATATTAATTAGAAAGTATTTTTCTTTAATAATACTGAGTCTTAGAAGATATTTATAGAATAAGTATAAGTTACTATATAGAATAATTAAGATATAAAGGAGTTTTTAGTATTAGAATATTTTCTTAAGTAATATAATTATCATATAAATAAAATCTATATTAAATATTATAATATAAATCTCTAAAATAAGTATACTCTTAGTAATTGTTTTATTTTTAATAGAAGAATAATATGTAAAATTACTATAGAAATTAAATTAGCTATTATTAGTAATAATCTTCCAACCTAAGATTATTATAAATCCTAGTCAAAATAAGAAGTTAATATTATTAGTAAATACGCTATCAATAAAAATATATAAATATACCTTAGAAAGATTAAATAATATAAAGTTGAAACTATAGTTAAAATATTTAATTTACTACTTAAGATATTTATTAAGTATAATAGTAGTATTACCTAAGAATTATTATTTTTATATTATATAGGAGAGGTTGAATAATATTTCAAATTAGTATAGTAAAGTAAAGTATACTTATATATATATTACTTAATATATACTTTCTTAAGTATTTTAAGTATTATATATATATTAATAAAATTTAACCTTTACCCTTAGTACTTTTAATTTAAATAGAAAGTATTATTATTAAGTAATTTGGTTACCTTTACTCTGTATTTAGAATGATATCTAACCTCTTCACCCTATATATAGATTTAACTATAAACTTTACTTAATAATAGTATTTATATTAATACCAGCTTATAATTAAGTAAAATAGTAATGAAATTACCTATTATTATTTATAATTATACTTCTAATTTAAATATTTAACTTTATAGTAATAGAAGACTTTATAATAATAATCTTTATAGAAAAAGTTTTATTAAGACTAAGGCTTGATATATATAGTTGAAAGTAACTACTAAGGTTATAAAGTTAAGAATCTTTTTAAACTTCTTAAATATAAAATAAAATAGAATACCTATAAGAACTAGGTACTCTATAACTTATTATTCTTTTATATTCTTTATAAAGAATTTAAAATTCCTTTAGAACTATATAGCTACTTATAAGAAGAAAGATATAAAATAAGTATAATAATATTCACTTATAACTCTTATAGTTAAAACTATTAGTTTATTAAATTAAGCTTTAATAAAATTATCTTAAAAGTAAAAGTTAATAAGTAGTCTACAGATATTTGAAAAAATAATTATCTAGTTATCTTATAAGTTATTATATTAAGCTTAAACTTTAAGAGATTAAATATTAATTAGATAATATTCTAATATTAATATATTATTATAATATTAATTACTAGATACTTTAGAGTATTTGCTAGTTTATCTAGAGGGTAATACATACTATATATAATCTT
>AMCV02000004.1:1994122-2008936 GCA_000350065.2 Colletotrichum orbiculare MAFF 240422
TTACTATATACTTTTTAGTATAATACAATTAATATTAGCAACCTTCTCTTTTTATTATATACCTTAATATCCATCTATTTATATGAAAAAAGTATCCTAAGTAATACATATTTTTCTATCTTAATTATATTTAAATACCTATTTATTTATTCTATTTAAATTACTTATCTTTCTATTCAAATAGTTATATAGTTTGAATTGATAAATCCCTTGAAAATAGAGTTTGATATACTCTTTATAGAGGTATTAGTAATACTATTATTTCTATTAATTCACTATATCTTATAAAGCTTATAGTATTTATATAACTATTTTAATATTATAATATTAATTATAAGGTATTTTTCTTTAGAAATACTAAGTTTTATAAAGTACTTATAGAAAAAGTATAAATTAGTATATATAATAATTAGGATCTAAAGAAGTTTTTAATACCAGAAGATTTTTTCAAATAATATAACTATAATATAAATAAAGTTTATACTAACTATTATAATATAAATCTTTAAAATAAGTATACCCCTAGTAACTCTTTTATTTTTAATAGAAGAATAATATATAAAGTTATTATAAAGATTAAACTAGTTATTACTAATAGTAATCTTTTAATTGAGGATTATTATAAATTCTAAATAAGATAAAAAGTTGGTATTATTAGTAAATACGCTATTAATAGAAGTATAAAATATATTTTAAAAAACTTAAGGAATATGAAGTTTAAGCTATAGTTAAAGTACTTAATTTACTACTTAAAGTATTTATTAAGTATAATAGTATTATTACCTAAGGGTTATTATTCTTATATTTTATAAGAGAGGTTAAATAATACTTCAAATTAGTATATTAAGGTAAAATGTACTCTATATATATTATTTAATATATACCTTTTTAAGTATTTTGAGTATTATATATATATTAGTAAGAATAAGCTTTTATTTTTAATACTTTCAATATAAGTAGAAAGTATTACTATTAAGTAATAGGATATTCCTATTAAATACTAATAGTACTACTTTTAAGAGGAAAATTTTAAATTTAGCTTTAAATAAAACTTTTTAAAGCTCTTTATCTTTATAATATAAAAAGATAGTATCTAAGAGGCTAAGGGTATTATTAGTTTATATACCTATAAGGCTAAAAGTATTATTTTTAAAGTATAAGATAAAGAAATATAAGTTATATATTAATATCTCTATTTATAACTACTCCTTATAATATTTAGAATAAATTATCTACTAATAAATACCTATTTAAATAAAATTATATAATAGTTTAATAATAATTATAATAAAGCCTAAGGGGTATTAATTTTGAATATATAAGAATAACTTAATTATAATATACCTTATAAGCTCTATTTTAACTTAAATATAAACTTATATGATATTATAGAGCTATATTATTATATTAATATACTAAAGAAGAATTAGAATTCAAGTAAAAATAAAAACTAGCTACTTTATTGGATTATTAGTAATTATATTAGTATTTTAAACTTGCTATTATCTCTAAAACTTCGAATTATAAGTCTTAACTTCTTATATACCTTATTAATATCTTTATTCTTAACTTTATTAATAATATAAAACTCAAAATACTTATAATCCTTAAAGAAGATAGAATTATACTAAATAATTTCTATAATATTATTAATAATAATACTTTTAACTTTCTTTTCAATTAACTCTTTAAATAATAATTTAAATATTATAATAATCTTTTATTTAAAACATTAAGTATCAATACTATATTAAACTATTCTTTAGTTATAGGATATATTATAAAATAAGATTTTTAATTAAAATCCAAAGAAAGAAAACTACTTCTATAAATTATAAAATTTAAAGTTAGTTAGATCTAAAGTATTTAAAGTTAAAATAGTATATTACTAAGTATTTAAATAGGGAGGGAATTATTATTATTAATAGTAACAATATTATTCTTATTTATAATAATAGTAACTTATAGTATTTACTAAATATTCTAAAACTCTATAGAAATAGCTATAGATAAAACTAAAGTATTACTATAAGAAACATATCTCTATATAATATTAAGTCTCTTATAGTAATAATATAAACATTTATGAATTTCTTATAAAGATCTTTAAATATTAGTATTTCAAAAACATAACCTAATAAGATTTCTCAATTATTACTTTTAAAATATAATTTTATAGCCATAAACTGAAATTTTGAAGAATTATAAAAGAACTTAAGAATATATATCTTACTATATATAATAAAAAATTAATATAAGTTTTACTAGCTACTTTTCTCTTACTATATATATACTAAAGATTAGAGTAAAAAGATTATAATATATAAGGTATCTAAATTGTTATATATTATGAAAATAATATTAAAAATACATTGAGTATACTCTTACTAGATTTCTTTAGTAGTTTTATATATAGTATAAACCTGAATAATAATATTTAGAGAGAAAGCTGAATCTTCTATAAAATAGGAGTATATTTTAAAAATAAATAGAGTAAGTATAAGGCTGTTGAAATAGGCACTACTTGCTTAGGCTAGAATAACTAAAACAAACAAATAAAATAACCTCTTTTAAACTTAATCTTATAATAATAGAAAATAGGGGGAAAGATCTAAGAAAATATATTAAATAAAAAGTATTATATTTATAGATCTATAGTATAAAAAATACCTTAATTATAAAAGTAGTATTCTAAAGTCTAAAGGGTAGAATAATATATTAATTATATATTTCTTACTACCATTTAAAAAGTAAATACTATAGATATAAGCTTGTAGTTTATATATATATACTACTTATATAATTAAAAGAACCTTAGGCCTAAATCTACTATAATCCTCCCTTTAGACTTATTAGAAGTTTTATATAGTAAGTTTAATTAAAAGAGAATTTATTTATACTATTATAATTATTATTAACCTAGCTACTTAAGTCCTTCCTTATTTCCAACTTTAGTTTTACTAATTAACTTTATCTATTTGTTATTTGCCTATTAATAATTATTTTCAATTAGTCTTTAAATAAATTATAGCTGGCTTCTTTATATTAGAGACTTTAAAAATATATAAACTACTAACTTAGTAAGAATATTCTATTGAATCTAACTTTAATAATTAACTTAGTAGCTTATAAATTATTTTTCTATATAATTAGAAAGATCTATATAATTATATAGATTTAGGTAACTAATATAAAGTAATATATTAATTTAAGAGTATAGAAATAGTATTAGATAAGCTTAGTAAATTAATATTAGAAGAATAAGTTTAGGCGGAATATATACTTATAGTTTACTTTGGGGATTTTAGTATAGTATCTATATTAATATTAACTTAATTGAGTAAGTCTTATTTTACAATATTCTCTGAAATTTAAATATTAACTTTTCTAATTTTAATATTCTTTAGCTATTATTAAGATAATTATCTAATTAGTATTTAGCTCTATAAATACTCCTTTAATATTTATACTAAATTATTATTAAAAATAAGTAAGAAGTAACTTATTATCTTATGATTTTTATAAATCTAAGTTACTTTCTATATTAATAAGTTTCTATAGATATTATTATAAGGTCTAAAGTATTTATTTTTAATTAATAATTAATATAAGAATAAAAGAATCTTACTTTTATATTTATACTATTTATCTACTAAAGCCTATAGTAAGTTTATAATATTAAATACTTTATTCTAAGTAAATACTTTAGACTATTCTACTATTTAAAAATTATAAGTAAACTAGTTATACTTAGAATCTATTAGTACTATCTAAGTATTAGTTTGAAGTAATTTAATTATATTAAGTAAGATTCTTTTACTAATATAGAATTTATAATAATTATTCTATTATTTTAATAAAGTAGGTATTATTAGAGCTTTCTTATATAGGGTTAGAATAAAAGATTTATTTTATTATCTAATTAATTATAAGATTAACTTAGTAGATATTACTATTACTAATGAGGAATATAGTAATATTAGTTTTTTATAGGTTTGTTAATAGGTTGTTTACTAGTTGCTATTTATACTTAAATAAATTACTATTAGTATTATAATCACGTTTAGTATATTATAGATTTACTTCCTTAAGTATTTAGTAAGTAGTAGGATTATTTTATAGATTTAAATAGAGAAGTATATTCAATTCTTAAGAATTTAGATATTTTATAACTTATAATATACTTTTAGTATTATAGAAATAAACTTCCTATTTAACTATTTTTTATTGTATAGTAGGGTTTTATTAATTAATCCCTAGGTTTATATTATAGTAACTTAGGAAATAACTTTATGTAGATTTCTTATTGAAGTATTAGCTTTTTACTAAAAAAACGCTTACTATCTAATATTAACTTTAACTCTTTACTTAGTATTCTAACTATAATTCTTAGTTTATTAGTTTTACTTATATAGGGTTTTCTATTAGATGTTTAATTATAAGGGCTAGGAATTAAGTAAGATAACTTCTCTATATTTTAGTTTTTCTATATATAGCTTCTTATTAGTATTTATAGAAGCTTTCTAATTTTGGTTTTAAGGAGACTACTTTAATAGGTAGTATTCTAGATAGTATTAGTAATAGTTTTGATAAAAAGTTTAAACTTAATAAGTAGCTAAAAAGTCTATAAATATTTTGTCAAAAGCTTTCCTACTAGCTAGATTTTATTTACTAAAGTAAAACTAAATATTATTTCTAATACTATAGTAAGTAGGTATTCTTTTATAATATTAACTTTGAAATATTCAAAGAGGTTATTTTATATTCTAAATATCTAATCTTTCTTATTAACTTTATTATTATATTAATAATCTACATTTTATACATTTTATATAATTCTATCTAATATAAGTATTTCACTAAATAATAATAAGTTATAAAATCTCTAAATAAGTTTAACTTACTAATTACTTATTATATACTTATAGTTATATCTCCTAAATAAAATCTTTATTATTATAAGAATTTATCATATTTAGTTAAAAAGTATTAATACTAATATTTATTTAAAGTATTATATAGCTAGTATAATATAAGTTTATTAAGTTATTAAATATTATAGCTTTTGTTTACTTCTTTCTATATATAGATCTATGAATCCTAAGGTATTAATAAATCTTTCCTCCCTATACTTATTAGCTTATTATATATTATAATACTATTTGTAGTTTTATTATTAGTCTATTAAGAGACTTATCTAGGTTACTATACTACTGCTATACAAAAAGAATAGCAATATAAAGTATTCTTTTATATGCTATTAGTTATATTACTTAACTTCTTTTTTAGAGTTGTCATTTACATTTATATAATAGATTAGAATATATATTATATAATTTTATATAGCTCAAATAAAACCTATTAACTAAGTCTTTTAAATTAGTATTTCTCGCTATTTAATCTAATTTATAAAATTATATAGTTTAACTAGGTATTCTGTAAAATTATTTTAGTTTATAATATAGTTATTTCTAATAATTATAACTTAGAAGAAGTTAAATAAATACTCTATCATTATTAGCTTTTTTAATTTGAATTAGTAAGGAAGTTATTCTTATAAGAATTTAGTATTGATATTAGGGTTTTTAGGCTACTTATTATATATAGCTATATAAAGTAGAAAATAATTATTATACCCTTTTAGATATACTTAGTAGAACTAACTTTTAGAAAGTACTATGAAAGTAGATCTATCTTACTCTATAAGTCTAGGAATAAATATAAAGTTTCTAATTCTATATTTTATTAATAATACTAATTATTATTTAAAATATATAAACTATTAGGAATAGGAGACTCTATCAAACCTATTATAATACTAAGTAGGATTCTTATTAAGTAGTATTAAATAGAAAAGAAAATTCTTTAAATAATAATAGGGGTATTTATAGATTTAAACTATAAGCTAAATAATATTTCCTTTAGAAGGAATATCTATTAAGATAAAAGTCCTACTTTGGCTTAGAGAAGTTAGAATATATTTATTAATATATTAAGGAGAGAATTAAAACATTATTAAGAAGTAAAAGTATTTATTTAAATAATTTTAAGCTTATAAACATACTACTTTTAACTAATTTACTTAAGATGTATAATTAATCTTTTAAATAAAAAAGTTCTTCTTTTATAATTAATAGGATTTTTAATATTACTTTAATTATAATTATATCTTTATTATAACTAGAAATATAAGAATACTTCTTCTAACTTATACCTTACTAGTTTTTCTTTCTTTCTTATCTATAACCTACTAATTATTACTTTATTTTATCTATAATTAATCTTTTCTAACTATAGTTTAATATAACTATCTTATTCTAGTTAAGAATACCAATACCTTTTATTCTTATAAGCTTAGAGAGTCTTATTCTTTTTATTTAATCTATAATATTAGTTTTTCTATACTAAAGAAAGTAGTAAGTAGTATATACTTATAAGTCTTAATTCTTTTAACTAAGTTAATTATCAGTTATTAGTACCCCTTTTATTTTCTTCTATAAACTAAGTTATTTACTAAATAATTATTAGTCTTATATTCTTATATATTAATATCTTTTAGAATAAGTATCTTAAAGTAGTACCTATACTATAACTTTAAATTTACAAGAAACCTTAAGTTATATAAATAACTTTCTAGTATATTCTTATAAATCTATAAGACTATAAGAAGTCTCTTTATATATTAAAGGAATATTTATATTCTAATAAAAAGCCTTTATCTATTAAACTATCGCCTATTCTAATAGCTAGTAGATTTAGAAAATTATTAATTACTTAGTTACTATATATAGCTTCTTTATTGAGAAGTATAATTATTAGAATATAGTATCTTATAATCATTATAAAAAGTAAATATATAATATATATAATAATAAAACTAGCTTTTAGGTCTATAAATCTTATTTTAAATATATCTCCTTTCTTAGAACTCCTTATACTAACTACTTCTTCTATAAGATTTAAGAGGTTTATAAATTTAACTATATTAGAGTCTAGTAGTAATAGGGTTATAATTAGGTATATTTTAATAAAAGCTATTAGTCAAATAGTAAGTATAATAACTTTCTTATTTCTAAGTCTAAGATCTTTTAGAGTTTTGAAAAAAAACTAAGTTATTAGTAGTAGGTTATTTTAATTTTAGCTAACTTCTTAATATTCCTTTTTGATAAAAGATATTATACTAAACTCTTAATACTACTTTTATATATATCACTTATCTTTTTATATATAATCCCTTTTTTAGTTACTTTAAGATAAGCTATTTTCTTATATCTAGAAAAATATTAAAGTATAATAAAGAATTAAAGTTATGAAATAGGGAATTCTTAGTTAAATCTTGATTTAATAAAAGAAATATTAAAATAAAAGAGATAAAGAATATAGAATAAATTTATAAATATTAATAAAAAGGTTTTTCTACTATACTTTTTATTCTTTAGTAGATGTTTCTAAATATTTAACTTTCCTACTAAAATAAATAGCTATATAACTTAAAGAAACAAAAATATTCTAATTATTAAAGTTTAGAACTAGTTTCTTTAATTGTTTAAAATAGTAGATATAGTAGAATAAAGCGCCGTTTTCTCTTACTTATAGTTTTCCCTCTTTAAAATTTAGAAAAATAACTTAGAATTTAATATTCTAGACTTTAAAGCTAGAGAATTAAGCTTCCTTATGAAATATATAATAAAAAGAAAGAAATGAATAAAGCTATCCCTTTAGACTTATAAATATATACTTATATTTCTAAATATTATCTAGAGAAAAATTAGAATCCTAGAGAAATATTTCTTAATATACTACTTACGTCTTTAAGTTTAACTTAAAAAGATAAATTTTAAATATAAAATCCCTTAGTATTATATTAGTAACTTTCTAAATATTTTATAGATTTACTTATTATTAAGTTAAAAATATATCTTTCTTATTACTATGACTTTCTCTTAAGATTATAGGTTTATTATAATCTTCTATTTTTTTAATACTTATAGGCTTACTTTTTATTAAGAAGACATTTTCTAATTCTAACTCTAGTTTAAACTTATAAATATCTAAATTTAATAATTCTTAGTATTCTATAGATATTAGGATAAATTTCTATAAGTAATTATTATTATAAGTTAAACCTTAAATTTCTTCTCCTAATAAAATTACTAATTTATATAAAGAAGAATTTAATATATATAAAAAGATTTAGAAAAACTTAGTTTAATAATATTCCAACTTTCTTTTTAATAACTTATTAATTACCTTTTTAATATTATAAATTAATATAGAATTCCTAATTTCTAGTCTTTTATCTTAAAAAGTATTAGCATATTAAATATTAAAACTTTCTACTACTTTTTAGTATTACTCTATAATTATCTTTATAGTTTTCTCCCTATTTGTATCTAGTAATATAAATACCTTTATCTTTAATTATAACTCTTCTTTTCTTTTTCTTTTATTATTTAATAATAAACTCTCTATATAAGTATTAGGGTTTTAATTAATATTATTACTTTATAGTTATACTTAAAATAGAAAAGAATATATCTTATAGATATTGAAAATATTATTTAGTTTATAAATAGTACTACAAATAGTATAAGTTAAGGATTTTTATTACTACTCCTTATTATTTAAACTAATAAGGTATAAGTAGTAAGTTAATATTTACTTTTAATGATATTATTAGCCTATAGGTTGTAAGTAGAAGTAACTTCCCGTTTTATACTATACTACTTATTAAATTTAATAATATACTACTTATTTTCTAGCCTACTATTTATAATAAGTATATTATATAGATTATACTAAGTAACTACTTCTTCCTATAGGAATTTTATAATAGTTTTAGAAGTTATTTCATTCAGTTATTATACTTCTAATTATTTAATAAAAGTATTTCGTATTTTAATAAAATACTATTTATTTACTTTTCAAATATTTAGGTTAACTCTATTAAATAAGTATTTATATAGAATAATAAAGTTATAAAAATGACCTATATATTGAGCTTAGTATAGTTAATAGTCTAAGTAGTACTTTACTATTTTATATACTTCTTTATATATATCTACTTAGTAGTATTAGTTAGATAGTTTATAGAAGACTACTTCCTAATTATCGTATTTATTCTTATTATACATTATTATAATAAACTTTTATTATATGGCTAAGTTATTCTCTACTTATTAAAATATTAGTTTATATAATACTATTTATATAAAAAGTAGCTAGTCTTATAGCTAGAATATTAAAGATTTATATTTAAATATTTTACAATAGTTAGAATTAATCCTAAGTAGCTTCTCTAGAATTACAAAGTAACAAGTAATTTACTAAAATTTATTTAATTAGACTTATAAATTACCCCAATGTAATTATAAAGAGGCTCAATATAAAGTTTATAGTATTACTTATAGAAAGGCTAATATCTATGTTAAAGATTTCTTCTATATATTACCTACTACTTAAGAAATATATTCTATTGAAAAAAGCTTATATATTTATATCTATAAAAAAGATCTATTAACTAGTCTAGTTATCTATATCCCTTTCTCTAGTTTTATTATTTCTATTAGATAGTTTAGAAAGCTTCTTAAATAATCTATTAGTTATTAAGTTCATTATACTATTAATATTATAGACTTCAAAGTTAAATATTTATATTTAAAATATCTAGTAAATAATAAATATTTCTAGAAAGTTTAATATTATACTATTAAATTAAGCTATTAGTATTTTTATATTTATTTCTAATAAGAAATACTAATTATATAGATAGTTATAAATCTATTCAAAAGTTTTTAATAACTTCTAAAGCTTTTTCTTCTTTATATTACAATTAAGCTCTAGGTTTATAAATAACTTATTCTTATAATACATAATAGCTTTCTTTTATTTAATTAATTATTTTGAAATTATACTGTAATTAGTTTTATTAACATTAACTACTAAATAGATCTATTCTTCTTTTAGTTATAATTAATAGATATAAGTATAAGAATATTATAAAATCTATCTTATAACTATTTTATTACTATTTTTTATAATTCTAATTATTAGAAAAAGATATTGGTTTTAAATAAGTTATTAAAAAGGTATATAATAGTAGAATAATCTTTATATTTAAATATAGTAAAATATAGTAATACTTAAGAATAATCTAACTTCTGAAATATTATAATATACTTTTTATTCTTTTATCTTAATAATTTTAAATTCTTCTAATTACTAATTATATATTGAAATAAGGTAAAGAGGAATAGTAAAAACTAAAAGAAACCCCAAAAAGAAGCTGTAGGTATAGCTATATAGCTATACCAAAAGGGGGTAAAAATAAAGAGTAAAACTGGCTTGAGTTACTACTGTAAAACTGGCTGGCTATACTACGGCTAAATATATAGCTACAGAGGGCTACAGCCCTCCATATAGCTAGTAGCCACATAAACATCTATATAGCCAAGTAGCCCTATAGCCACCTAGGCTTATCACAATCCTCCCCATTTTTAAAAGCCTAAGTACCCCTACGTATTCAAAAATCACAAAAAAAAAAAGAACAAAAAACAACAACCAAAACAACTAAAACCTAACCAGCCCCACAGGGTAAAAAAAATTAATTGAAAAAAAATGGGATTCAAACTATAGCTATAGCTATGTATATATACATATATAACCCCTAGGCCACGTTATATAAATAGTTATACTAGCAATACTGCTTTAATAAGTATATATACCTCTTAATTTATAATAGAGGTATAATTATTATACTTCCCTTAATAAGAAGCCTTCTATCTAATAGAAAGTAAGATTTAATAACCCCCCTAAAATAGTCTTCTACTATAAAGCCTAAAGCTTAATAACTAGAAGTAGTTTAAATAGGCTTTAGTTCTAGGAATAATCTCTTTTTAGTAGAAGCCCTTATCTAACCTCCCCTAGGGGTATTATACTTTTTTAGCTTACTTCTTTAAAATAGTTAATTTATATAAAAAATCTAGGTATTTTTAATATAGTATTATATATATAATAATCAAAATAAAACATTATAACTATAGAGCTATATCCAATCAGGTTTCCTTCTTTTTTCTTTTTTATAAGGCCTCGAAGGCCTTAGGGTAGCATACACAGGGCCATAACATAGCCATAGTATGCACTACTATGGCATATAGTGCCGTAGTATACGTAGCCGTAGCCTATATAGCCATAGCCTACGCAGCTATAGCATATGTAGCCATAGCATACAGAGGGCCGTACGCATTACTATAGGCATACGAATCAATTAAAATAGCCATAGCCATTATTTTTGTAATTTTCAGGGGTTTTTTCGAGGGATCTGTGAGATCTATAGTATCAGTGGGATCGGTGGCCTTTATGGCCCACATAGCCGTAGCATATATAGCTAGCCCTCTTGTTGTCATTTTTATTGATTTTCAATACTTTTGCTATATACGCAGCTGTAGCTATAGCTTATATAGCCATAGTATCTATAGCTATAGTATCTATAGCTATAGTATCTATAGCTGTAGTATCTATAGCTATACTGTAGCCTCTATAGCTATAGTTATAGCTATTGAATAAATAGTTATATTTGAACATAGTTGATAGTATTAGTCTATAAATAAGTTAGTTAATCTATAGGTCTAGTAGTAGATCTATTTAAATAGTATAGAAGTATCTACTTATTTCAGCCTTAATAAAAAGGAAGAAATAGATACAAATCCTAGATTGGGACTCTATTGAAATAAGGTAAAGAGGAATAGCAAAAACTAAAAGAAACCTTAAAAAGAAGCTATAGGTATAGTTATATAACTATACTAAAAAGGGGTAAAAATAAAGAGTAAAACTAGCTTGAATTACTACTATAAAACTAGCTAGCTATACTATAGCTAAATATGTAACTATAGAAGGCTATAGCCCTCCATACAGCCAGTAGCCATATAAATATCTATATAGCTAAGTAGCCCTATAACTACCCAGGCCCATTACAATATCTTATATATATAATTTATAGTAATTATTATTTCTTATACTCACTATAATTTAACTATTATAATTATATAACTAATTAATTTAATATTTATAAGAATTCTATTAATATTCTAAATATATTCTAAATATATTTTAAAATATATCTATAAATATTTAGGTATTATAAGTTGTCTTTACTATTATATATAATTATTAACCTTTTTATTATAATATTATCTAGGAGTACTTTATAGTAGTTAGAAATTAGGTTATAGAAGATTTTTATTAGAATTTATATAAATTGAGTAATAGAATTAGTATTTTTGATAAATATAAATAATATCTAAATAGGTCTAATAGGGTTGTAAAAGTAGTTAAATCCTAATTCTTTAAGTTAAGAGGGATCTAGTTATATCTTAAGAAAATATTAAGAAAGAATAAAAACTTATATATACTAAAATTCTTTAAGAATATATGAATTCTTAGCAGTAATTCTATATTTTAAATTATAATACTATTAACTTTTATAATTATGCTAATAAGTTTTATCTTATTATTTCTCTTCTTAATAAAAAAGAAAGGGTTTTAATATATAATATAATTATACTTAAGAATTCTATTCTAAATATAGACTTTTAGTATTTTAATAATATACTTAATTAGCTTTTTAGAGATTAGAATTAACTTTATTTATTATATTTTATATAAGATTATTTTAATTATCTATAGTAGTAAAATTGATTTAATTAGCTTTCTACAATAATTAAAATTATATATTAACCCTTATTTTTAAGCCTTTAAAACTTCTATTAGAAGTCCTCTCTTAAGTTTCTATAAATAACTTATAGAATCTATAATCTTATTTAGTTATTTTAGAGTAAGATATTCCTTTATATAAATCTTTAAAAACTTTAGTATAATAATATCTATAAACCGTCTTTTAGGATTATTCCTAATAATTCTCTTTATCTTTATTTATACTTTTAGTTTTCATTTAGTGCTATTTTGAAGACTTATTCTATCTAATAGAATATTATTAATTAAGTTAATTCTTTTATCTTTTATCTTATATAATATATTAATATCTTTACTTAATCTTCTTTATATCTTTATTAATATAATATTTTTAGAAATCTTCTAATCTATTAGCATAATATTAAATATTACTATTATTTTATAACTTTTATAATAAGAATCCTTCTAATTTTCTTCCTTTTTATTACAATTTACTAAACTAATAATTCAAATCTATAAAAGTTATAAAAGTATTTCTTATTACAAAATAAATAGTCTATATTATATTCTTAAGAGATATAATAATATAATAAAGTTTATGAATTTCTAGCTTAATTATTTAGTAAACTAAAATTTCTAAAGTTTCTTAAAACTCTTTTTCTAAATTATTAGTTATTATAATAACTTCTTTATTATTATCTTATTATACTTAGACTTCTTTTAATACTTAGTTTTATATTTAAACTATAAAATTTACAAAATCTAATTTAAAATTATGAAGTAGTATGTCTAATTGTTCTTCTTCTTTTTCCTCATACTAACTATTCTTTCTTATAAAGAAATAGCTCTTTATTAATATAGGATTATTAATAGGAGTTACTAATTTCTTTTTTTCAAAAGAAATAGGTTATATAATTTTTAAATCTAGTTAAAACTACTTATTTCTATAGTAATATTATAGAATCTTACTATTAAATAAAGAATATAGAATAATAATAGAATATTAAGCTTATTATTCTTAGATTGAAATATTTTAACTATTTAATTTAAAATATGATTTAATATTATTTCTATCTTAATAACAAATAAGGTATTTAGAGTTAGAGACTTTATAACATAACTTTTAAATATAATAAAAAATCTAATATTAGATACGCAGTAATTATTTAGTTAGATATCTTCCATTATTATTTTAACAAAATCTATACTATAGAAATCTAATTTTATTAGAATTATATAGGATTATAAATTAGCTTTCTATATATATTCTTTAGAGATAATATTAATTACTAAGTTTATATTAATAATTCTTTAGATTTTAAAACTTACTGGTTTTTTAAATTAGATATTAATCTAGAAATATATTATAATAAAATCATAAACTATTACTAAAATGATTATTATATAGTCTATTATAGACATTACTTCTATTACTAAACCTACTATTTCAATAATAATATTATAACTATATATAATTTAATTGGATTAAACCTTTAAATATATAGTTCTAATATTACTATATATTTCTAAAAGTAGAAGTATTGTTATTACTTATAGCTCAATATATTTATCGTTCTAACATTTTATTTACTCTTAGATTATTTAGTTTTATTTTCTAATTTTATTATAGAGTATTATAAAGGTTTTATTTATAGGAAGGAAAATATCTTAAGTTCTCCTATTTTTAAAATACTTATTCATAATTATTTTTATATATTTATAATATATTTGAATATATATAGGTTAGTTATAATAATATAATTCTTCTAGGACTAAGATTTACCTACTAAGTCTCTTATAATAGATATAATATATAAGATTCTAGTTTTTTTACTTAAGGGAACTATAAGATTAAAAATTTCTATTTAATTAGTTTTCTTTATATTTAATAAGTAAATAAGGTTTTTAGTATCTAGTAAAGTTTCTTTATTATTAAATATAAACTTTATTATTTATATATCTTTAAATATTTAGATATATATAGGCTTATAATTAGTTATAATTAGATCTATAAATATAGTAATTTTTAGTTTATATAAGTTATATAATAAATAGTGATTGTTAGTTACTTTTAGAGCTACTTATTCTTTTATCAATTTATAATTAAAATATAACTTTTATTCG
>AMCV02000004.1:2009512-2046809 GCA_000350065.2 Colletotrichum orbiculare MAFF 240422
ATTATCTAATAGGTTAGAATAATAATATTATATTATATCTTCTAACTTTAATCTATTTAAAATAGTATAAAAGGATTTTTTTATTCTAATTTATAAAAGATTAAAAAAAGATTAAACTACTTCTAAAACTATTAAAATAAGTATTGGCTATTTAGGTCAGAATAACTAAAATAAATAAATAAAATAACCTTTTCTAAATTTAATCTTCTAATAATAAAACATAAGGGGAAAAATCTAGGACAATATATTAAATAAAGAATAATATGTTTATAAATCTATAGTATAGAAACTACCTCAATTATTAAAATAGTATTCTGAAATCTAAAAGGTAGAGTAGTATGTGAATTGTATATCTCCTACTGCTATTTAGAAGGTGAATACTATAGATACAGGCCTCTAGCCTTTATGCGCGTACTATTTATATAACAAAAGAAACCTTAAACCTAGGCTTATTATACTATTTAATCTAATAGTATTATTAAATATTTTATATACTATTTAAAAGGATACTTTTTAAATAGTAGTAAGTATTTTATTATAGTAAATCCTATATATATAGTAGAAGAATATATAGTATTACTTAACCTTACTAATACTATTATATACCTTAATAGGAGTAATACGAACTCTTAATCCTATTACTTTTACTTCTCATCTAAAGTCTTTAGATTGAAATATTATACTTATATTAATAGTAATAAAATTAGAAGGATCTTAATATATATTATTCTAGTATACTTTAAAAACTTTCTATATCACTTTTACTAAAATATTAAATAAAGATTGAGTAGTATTAAATGTTATTCTAATATTAATAATATGAAATATAGAATAGCTATTAATATAAATAATATTAATAATAATCTTAAAGTTAAAATTGATATTACTATAGATAGTAAAATAAAAGTGTGAAAGAGCTATACTATTGTGATATGGGACTACGCTTTATAACCTACTTTTACTCTAGTCATTTGGGTATAAATACCCTCCAGATCACATATCTTATACGTACTTAATATAAGCCTTTTTGCTTCCTTATATACCCTCTATACTATACCGCGAAGCCCCTTATGGGGTCTCTACACTTCATAATAATTATAAGCCTAGCTTTTTAATAACTCTATCTCTCCTCTTTACTACTAAAATAAATATAACGGTACATACTTATAAGCCTGTTTTCGATCCTTCTTTTAGATATATATATATATATATAGTACTATCTATCTTAAGGCGCTCTTATATATCTCTCTTAATATATATATATAGTACTATCCTTCTCGAGATACCCCTATATCTCCTTCTTAATATTATATATAAAGTACTACTTCTTGAGGTACCTCGTTCTATTTACCACTTGAGGATACCCTTATAATACCTTTATTATATTATATAGCTAGCTTCTTCTTCTTTCTTCTAACTTTACTCTACTCTTTACTACTCTACCTCCCCTTACTATATTTAAATCAACTACCTATAGAATAGTATTCCTTTAGCTAAGATAGACTTTACTAATAATAGTTATTCTACATACTTCTTTTTAAATATACTTTATATATTCTATATATCTAGAGGGATAGAAAAAAGTTAAGAATCTTATTTATAAAAGTAGCCCTAGCCTACTAATACTAGACATCCTAGATTATAAGCTAGGTAGTCTATAGAATAAAGATCTAATATTAGTATTACTAATATAGTTCAAACTATAGGTTTAGAAGTAGTTACTAATAAGGGACCAACCTAAATATAACCATACCTAATAGTACTAAGAAGAGTTTTAAAAGGTTCTAACCCTTTATAATAATATGACTAAGTAACTTCACTTTACACCCTCCAAACTATTATAAAAAACAGGTTTTCATAGTATTTATTAAAAGTTATAACTATAAGAACCTATTAGTATAGCTTTCTTTAGTAAGTATACCCACTAGTATAAACTATTCTAGCCTTAGTAGGAGCCAGCCTAGAATAACATATATATACTACTAGTAGAATAAGATATATAAAGTATAAAAAGTCATAGTAAGGCGGGTATTATTCCTATATAAAAGTATCTAAAAACCCTATTCAACTTAGAAAGCTATATTCTATATAGTATACCTCAATCCCTCAATCTCAAATAGCTATATATTTATAAGTAATAATAAGAGGGCAGTAGCCCTAAAATACTAAAAAAGACGCTTCTAGCTATAGTTTCAAGATCCTCCCTATTCTTTAAAGGCGAAAAGAGTAGGGGGAGGCTATTTTCAGATAGTAGAAGCTATTTAGGATTATTACTTTTATATAAACCAGGGGCTCCCTAACCTACAAAAAGACTCGAAAGCCTTATTGTTCTTACTTATAACTCGAGGTTATATACTCTTACCTATAGCTTAAGAATCCTATTACTTTCGCTTAAGAATAATTATTTAACCCTCTTATATTTAGAAATTTTAAATAAAAAAGTCACTAGGAATAGCTTCATCTAGATATAAGATGCTATTAATAATATCTAATACCTAGGGGGGTATATCGTAATATAGAGCTACACTCTATAACCCACTTTTACTCTAGTTATTTAGGTATAAATACCCTCTAGATCACGCATCCTATATATACTGAATACAAGCCTTTTTGCTTCCTCACATACCCTCTATACCGTGCCGCAAGGCTTCTTACGGGGTTTCCACGCTTGGCGACATATACTAACTATTTAGTACTAGTAATAATACTTCTTAAGTACTTTAAAAGTATAATATTTAATTAGATATCCTATCTTATTAAAGATATTATAGAAATATATAATAGTTAGGTATTTAAAATAATAGTAAAATCTCTATATTTCTATCTTTATAAGATATATAGAGGTAATTATTCTCTTCTTATTAAAAAGTATCTATAGATCTTTCTATTTTTAAATAACTAATATAACTTTCTTATCTTAATAGAGCTAATTATAAATATAATTAAATATAATATTAAAGTAATTTATATCTATAAAATAGAATAAGAAAGAAGTATTATACAATATTACATAAAATATAATAATACTTAGAAATATAGGAATATTAATTATTCTAAATATGGGAATTAGAGAAGTTCTATTAAAATATATTATTATTAATTCATTTTATAGAATTATAAAAATTATAGGAAAATTAATAATCTACTTAAGTATAATAAATTAAGAAGACTTAGTAGTTAAGAAACTAGTAATATTTAAATTAAATAAGATACTTTAAAATATAATACTTAAATAATAGCCTTTAAGTATAAATATAGATATAAAAGCTATAATACTACTTTCTTTAGTAATTCTACTACTAGAAGTATTACCTTAAGTAAAAGTATAGAGTATTTTTTAATCTTAGAAAACTCTTATGCTTTTACTTCTATTAAGAATAATAAGGTTTTTACTAAAAAATAATATTAAAAACTATTGAGAAAGAGTAATAGCTTTATTTTTAAAACTACATTATATTTAATATTACGTAATAGTACTATTAGACTTATTATCCTAAGGAGACTCTTTAAAGTTATTATCTAGGCTATGAATATCCTTATAATTTATAAGGAAGGCTTAGTATATTATTATAAAATATACTTTAAGGTTTATATTTAACTTATAATAGTTAAATAAGATATATTTCTCTTTAAAAGTATGCTTTATAGATTAACAACCTATTTTACTATATATAAAGTACTTCTTATTTAAATAGTTATATATAACTATAAGAAAAGAATAAGATCTATCCAATATAAATAAATATAAATACTATAAAGTAGTATGAATAGAGTATTAAGTATTTTATAGTATAGTATTTTAGAAATACTTTTAAAGAAAGTTATATATATAATTAATTTAAAATTAATTATTAACTTATTTCTAGTTATTATCCTTACCATTCTAAATATATTAATATCTTTAGATTAATATAATATTACTTATAGCTAATTTCAACTAGTTATAGAAACTTGAAGATATTATTATAGAATTAAAAAAGGCTAACTAGTATTTAAATATACTATAATATATACTTATTAGTTAGAAGTAGAATACTATATTTATATAGAGGTTTAATAGAAAGGCTTTCTAGATATATATAAACTTAAGTATAAAAGCTTTAAAGGCTTCCTTTTTATTCTTCTTAGGACTCTTAGCTATAATACTTCAGAAAGTAGTATTTTACTAGTTAGAAAGATACAACTATTAGTATTTGTTATTTTTAAAATAATTTTCAATATAATAAGTTATCTATTTGAACTATAGGTTGAAGCTAGGTTTATTTAAATATTTAAAGTAATAGTTAAAAATCTAATTTTGTTAGTATAATTAGAAATATATTAACCTATATATACTATAGGATATTAAGGTTTAAAATAATAATTCTAAAAGATATAAATCTTTATTTTAAATATATTATATGAACCCCTGTTATAGGTTATATCCTTATTATATAGTTTTATAAAATCTATAGTATACCTAGCTGAAGTATTATTAAAAAAAGTAGTAGAAGTAATATATAAGAAGTACTTAAGTTATCTAAAAGGCTATAAGTCGTCATACTTATAACATACTTCTTATATATAGAGAGGCTTTATATTAAGAAAACTATATATTAGTAAAGCTAATAAGGGGAACTAGAAGTATAATATTAATACTAAAAGTATTAGGGCTAGTTATTTATACTATTATTATCTTTTTTTAACTACCCTTAAGGAGGTCATAATAAGTTATACTAATTAAACTTTAGATTTAAATTTATAGAAAGATAACTTAATATACTACTTAGTAAATATAATATCTTTAAAAAGCTCTAGGAAGTATTAAATATTTATTCAGAAAGTTAAGTATTATTTTCTAAAGTCTTTAATATTATTATTACTCTAAGTATTAAAATCTTCCTATTTAATAAGTTAGATAAGTATATTATATATATAGTTACTATTTATTATAATCTTAGTCTTATTGTAAACAAGGTAGTTTTAAAAATAGTAGATTATTATAATATTACTAAATTATTAGGCAGATTTAGATTACTCCTTAGCATCCCTTTAGAATATTTAAAAGAATTCTTAATTATATATCTCTATATATTTATCGGATACTATAGAATAAATTAAGAAAACTGAGATTCTAGAAGTATTATTTACTAATAAGTTAATATAGTTAATTTCGTCAATATTTCTAAAGAAGTTAGTATCTATATAATAGAGGAGTTCTATAAATAATATAATACTTATTTTTAATATTACTACTTTAAAGAAATTAAAAGTATTTAAAATTGATTCCTTAATTTTAAGTATTATATTAGATATTATTATTAAGGTTGAAAATTCTTTTAAGTATAGTAGTATTATTATTCTTAATTAAACTTATAAGAAAAGGAGAAAAATAGAGAGAGGTATTTTTAAGAAACTTTAGAAGTCTCTTAAGAATACAAATTAGAGATATTATAATCTTTAATATTATAAAGGTCTAATAGTATTGTAAAAGGATTATTATATCTACTAAATATACTCTAGTAAGTAACTATATTAAGTATATAGTTAACTTATTAATAGTATTATACGAAATACCTTATTATAAACTAAAGTAAAAATATATAGTTAACTCCTTAGTAATAAGATTTATTAGAAGTTAATATATTATTTAGAGGCTTCTAGTAAGGTTCTAAAATAAGGAGTAATTTAAAATATCTAAATAATAAATCTTATAATCCTTTATTTTACATAGACTTTAGATATAAGGTTTTATAATTACTTCTTCTATTATAATAAGCCTTACTAATTTATAGTATAATAATAATAGAGAAATTAACTATTAATTAGTATTAGTTTATCTAGAAAGTAATATCTATTATATATAATCTTACTATATAGGTATAAAGTAGTATTCTAGTTATTTTTTATTATTAGTTCTATATAATATAATACGAGGTATTATATAAAACTCTAGATTTATAGTATAATAATTACTTACTAATTACTATATAATTAGCCATAGCTAGCACTAAGTGCCTAGTACTTACTATTAGTAAGATGTAGAAAGCATACTACTATATATATAGTAATACGTATAGTTACTATATACCTTATAGTATAGCGTAACTAATAGTATTATGATAATATAATTATAGGGATTTTAAAAACTATTAAGCTATTTTAAGAAAATTTGTATCTATATAAATATGATTTATATATTAATTATACTTAATTAATATATTAAGATTATTTATGAATAGGAATAAATTAAGTCTTATTTTACATATATAGAAATTATAAATTAACTTATATTAGTAGGAGAAAGCTTTTATATTAATAGTATAAAGTCTTATCTTAAGAGTAAGTAGGATTTAATCTGAAAGATATTAAAATTATAGATATTAAAGTTATAATAAATATTTCAATAGAGTACTTATAATTAGTAGTAATTAAATATCTTAAGATATTCGAATTATATATAACTATAAGAATATAAGAATATAAGGTTATTATAAAGGGAGTTATTAGTTATTTATTATTAAAAAGGTTGATAGAAAGTAGGTATACTAGCTATTATAACTATAAGGGGTTTAGCTTTAGATTAACTAGAAGCTAGTTATAGTAGTTAGTTAGAAGGTAAGAAGGTTGAAGTTATATTTCAGGGGGTAATATATCTACTAATAGTTACAATAAAAAGTAAGCTATTAGCCCCTCTTACTATTAAATAATAAGATACGTTTATTAAGTATTAGTAATACTACTTTTAAGAAGACTATTTGGAGTTTAATTTTAAATAAGGGTTTTCAGAGTTTCTTATTTTCTGAGTATAAGAAAGTAATATCTAAGAAACTAAAAGTATTATTAATTTACATATTAATAAAGCTAAGAGTATTATCTTTGAAATATAAACTAAAAAGTATCAGTTCTATATTAATATTTCTATTTATAAATATTCTTTATAATATTTAGAATAAGTTACCTACTAGTAGCTACTAACTTTAGTAAGATTATATAATAGTTTGATAATATCTATAATAAAACCTAAAGGGTACTACTTTTAAAAATATAAGAATAGTTTAGTAATAATATACCTTATAAACTCTATTTTAGTTTAGGTATAAACTTATATAATATTATAGAGCTATATTACTATATTACTATATTATAAGAGAGTTATAATTATGGTTAAAATTAACTACTAGCTACTTTATTAGATTATTAGTAATTATATTAGTATTTTAAACTTACTATTATCTCTAGAACTTTAAATTATAAGTCTTAACTTCTTATATACCTTATTAATATCTTTATTCTGAACTTTATTAATAATATAAAACTTAAAATACTTATAATACTTATAGAAAACAGGGTTATATTAAATGATATTTATAATACTATTAGTAATAATACTCTTGACTTCCTTTTTTATTTACTCTTTAAATAGTAGTCGAAATATTATAATAATATCTTTTTATAAACATTAAATAGTAGTATTATATCTGACTACTTCTTAATTATAAAGTATATTATAAAATGAAATTCGTAGCTAAAGACTCAACAAAGTAAACCTTTTTCATAAGTTATACGATTTAAAGTTAGCTTGATTCAAAATATTTGAAATTAAAGTAGTATATTACTAACTACTTAAAAAAGTAGAAAAGTATTATTTTTATAGTAAAAGTATTTTATAGTATTTACTATATATTGAAAAACTTAGGGATAATTATCGATAGATTTATATTAGTTATATAAGATTATAGACTTCTTTTTACTATTAAGGTACTACTTAATTTCTATATAAACTAAAAGATAAAATATAGAGTTAATAATTATAGTCTTAAGAATACTACTACATTACTTAATGTCTTTGATTCTTCTTGAAAAGTTAATATAAAAGCTAGTAATTAGAAGTTTCTAGTTAGAAAAGTAATATCATCAAAAACCTTAAGTTTCATATTAGGAGTAGGAATTATAAAACTTAGAATTATAATATTCTTATTATATTAAAACTATAAGTTATCTCGAGAAGTATTTCGAATTATAATTGCTATTTAAGTATCTTATAGTATTTATAGAGTATTTATATTTACTATTTAAGCGTTTTATAATACTTATCGGATATTTATACCTTTAGGGATAATAGTAGATAAGATAAGTATATTTACTTAGAATTATAAGACCTTATCTACCTTAGTACCTTATATTTCTTCCTTAATACCTTATATCTTTTGAATAAATATATTTCTTATAATAACTAAAGAAATTATAAGTTACTCCATTATAGTATGAAAGAAGTCTTTAAAATATAACTTTATAATTATAAATCTAAATTCATAAAAATTATGAAAGAGTTTAAGAAGAATTATCTATCTTTAATAATACCATCACTACGAAGTCTAATTAACTTAATAAAAAGAATAAGTCTTACTAATTTAATTCTAATAATTCTTCTTAGAATCTAATTATAATTAAGTTTAACGAAATTTATAATTCTATCAAAAATACTAGTTATTCTCTTCCTCCTAATAAAATTAATAATAATAATAATAACTTAGATCTTTCTCCTAATAAAAAACTAAATAGTTTTTCTATACTTTATCCTACTTGAATTATGAATAATAGTACGAACTTTAATAGAAAGTCTATTATATCTATAGAACTTCCTTCTTGAAATCTAGAAAGTAAAAAAGACTATTAATAGTATTTATATAAAGAATATAAACTTCTTATAATTACAAACTATTCTTCTTTAGTCTTTTATACTAATTATAATCCATATAATTATAATACTAACTTAGTCATGAATAATTATAGTAATTTTCATACTACTGAATATATATTATTAGTTGATATTCCAAATAAACTAACTACGTTCTTAAAAGCTATAAATCCTTAGTTTAATAATAAATAGATTTAAACTATAAATAAAGAAGTTGAATCTATAGAGTCTATAGAAATTTAAACTATTATACTACTACTACATATTTCTTCTATTAAAAAGAACAATATTAATATATTAAAAGATAGATTGATCTATAGAATAAAACCTGATAATTAGAATCCTAATAATCTTATATGTAAAACTAGATAGATTACTCAAATTTGTAACTGATAGTTTAATATTAATTATTTAGAAACCTTTAGTACTACTTATAGGCCTGAAGGTTATAGATATATATTAATGATATCTATTTATTATAACTATTTAATTACTTTGACTTTATACCGGGAATAATATCTAAGCTCTACACCTTATATATAAATTTAACTATACACTTTACCTAGTAATAATAGTCATACTAATACTAACATATAACAAATTAAAATAGTAATAAAATTACTTAGTATTATAGATAATTATACCTCTAACTCTTACATTTAACCCTATAATAATATAAACCCTTATAGTAATAATTAGAGAAAGCCTTATTAAAACTAAGACTTAATAAATATAATTAAAAGTAACTATTAAAATTATAAAGTTGAGAATCTTTATAAACCTCTTGAAATAGAACATAATAGAATGCTTATAAGAGCTAGGCATTCTATAATTTATTACTCCTCTATAATTAAACTATTCTTAATATAGCCTGGCAGCTAGAGTAATAGTATACTATACCTCTATGATAAAACTAAGATCTCCTTAAAGTCTATATAGCTACTGACAAAAAGATAACTATAAGATAGATATAGAAATATCTAGCTATAATTATTATAATTAAGACTATTAATATAGTAGACTAAGCGTTAATAAAATTATTCTAAGTATTATAATTAATAAGTAGCCTATAGATATTCAAAAGAAAGTTATCTAACTATCTTATAAGTTATTATATTAAACTAATAATATCAGAAATTCAACATCAATTAGATAATACCTAAATATTAATATCTTATTATAATATTAATTATTAGATATTTTAGAATGTTATAATAATATTATTATAAGGGTTTTAGAAACTATTTAGTTATACTAAAAATATCTATATTTATATAAGTATTGTTTATATATTAGTCATATTTCATATATTAAGATAGTTTACTAATAAGAATAAGCTAAATCGTACTACGCTTATATAGGAATTATAGATTAGCTTATATTAATAGTAGAAAACTTTCATATTGATAATATAAAGTCTTATTTTAGAAATAAATAAGACTTAGTAGGGATTTTAAAGTGATAGATATTAAGGTTATAATAAAGATTCAAATAAAATGCCTATAGTTAGTAGTAATTCAATATCTTAAGATATTTAAATTATATATAGCTATAAGGATATAAAGGCGTGAAGATATAAAGGTATAAAATTATTATAAAAAGAGTTATCAGTTATTGATTATTAAAAAGATTAATATAGGGTAGATATACCAGCTATAGCTATAAGGGGTTTAGCCTTAGATTTACTAGGGGCTAGTTATAGTAGTTAGTAGGAAGTAAGAAGGCTGAAGTTATATTCTAAGAGGTAATATGTCTACTAATAGTTGCAGTAGAGTGCGAGTTATTAGCCCCTTCTATTTATTATAATTCAAGTTTAATTTAATATACTATTACCACTATATTTATTTCTATTAGAATAGATAAAAAGATATATATTAAGTTCCCTACTAGCTATATTTATGATATAAATTCTAAAGGTTTAATTTATAATACCAACTATACGAATTAGCCTATTATTTATTCATTAACTAAGGTTTTATATAGGTTAAAACAGAGCTTGAAATTATAATGTTTATATTTTGAATCTATTTTATATACAATTAGCTTTAAAATATCTCCTTACAATAAAAGAATATTCATACTTAACATTACTCTTAATTAAAATAAATATTTAGCTATTTTAAAGTATTATATTAATAATGTACTATTAAGAGCTAATAACTTTACTACTTTAGAATGAATTTATATTAGTCTTAAAAAGGATATAACTATCTAAGATCTAAGAAAGCCTAATATTTCTTTAGGTAATGTTTTAACTACTAACTAGAAGAATAGACATATAGAAATAAATCAATTTAAATATACTAATAAAATTCTTACTAAGTTTAATAAGAACGATATCTATAGTTTTAATACTGCAATAAATAATAAAGCTAAATCCTTTATGAATAAGAACAATACTTCAAAAGAATATATTAAGATATCAAAAAGAAGTAGAGGTTTTATTATATTTAGTTTCCAAAACTAAGCTAGATATTACTCTAACTATTATTACTTACTCTTAATCTTCTTTAAACCCTTCTAGAGAATGTTTTAATACTCTTTATAGGATATAGAGATACTTAAGAAAAAACCCTGATTATAAATTCGTTTATAATTATAACAAGATTAATACTTATAATTTATTTGAATTCATAAATCCATATTTAACTAGAGATACTAATATTATAAAATCTACTTTAGCTTATATATTTTGCCTAGATGTTTATAATATTATAAGCTATAGCTTAATGAAATTCAAAATAGTAGTTTTATCTATTTATAAGATTAAATATATAGTTCTAATAAATATTACTAAAAAGCTATTTATTTATATAATAACTAAAGTTTGATTAATAAAAGTTTAGGATTTAAAGTTATTAACAAACTCCTTATCTTTATAAATAGTTAATTAGTTAAAGAACTTACTAAAAATACTAGATTACATAAAAAACTAAGTATATTAATATTTATTACTGTTATATTAGAAATCTTACTTAAGATAATTAGATCAACCTCTATTATATTAATATAAACAGTAATATTACCGACTTTTTAATAAAGCCTCTAGGTCGAGTTAAATTTAATAATATCTCTAAGAGGAATCTATAGAATAATTCTAATATTTAGCCTTCTTATAAAAGAAATAGTCTTAATAGTCTATTTTCTGAGGATTAATCTTTTCCTTCAACTTTTATCAATTTTGAGTTTTTCTGACTTTTCCTGATTTCTTTTTACTCTATTTGTAAGTCTTTTTCTTTAAATCTTTTCTAGGTTTTAGGTTTTTTAGACTTTAATCTTTTAAACTTTCTCTAATTCTCCTTAAGATGTCTCTAGTTTTCCTACATAGCTTTTAGAGTTTTTACTATTGTTTAAACTATAAAAGATTTATTTATCTTATATTTATATAAGAATAGGTACGGCATAGAGTCTACCAAGCAGTTATACTAGGATTATATAAAGCCTAACTGTTTTATTTATATATATTTAAGCGCTTTTTTCTCGTTTAAATAGATCATACCTTTTGACAGCTTATATTTAGACTATATATTATATTATTTCTTTATTATAATTATAAGCCTAGGAATATTTCATTACCTTCTAAATTACTCTTAACTAATAAATATAAAGGAAATCTTTGTTGATTTATTATTTTAGTTCTTTAATAAAGTATTTAAAAATAGCTTACTTAATTATTAGTAGGCTTAATATAATTGTTAAACTATCTAATAATTCTAATTTTAACTATTAGTGTATTTTATTATAATTCTATATTCCTAGTTAAAATATTTAGAAATACCTTAATCTAAATATTAAACTAGATCTTAATATCTTAAAATTAATAAATCTATTTAACTTTGATAAATAGCTTATCTAAGAAAATACTATATAATAAATACCTAAAAATATTAAACCCTTTACTCTTTTGACTAAAAGTATTTTTAATTATTATATAATAGATCTCAAACTTTAAGTAGTCTGAGAATCTATTCATAAAGAAATGAAGAAATATTATAGTATAATTTAGATATAAGTCAATATAACTATTAATAATAACCCCTTGATATTTATTTAAGTAGAACTACTTAATAATAATAGTATCTCCCTTGAAGCTTTTAAGAGTTATAAAATATTAATATATTTAAAACGATTTAATTAAATAATAATAAGTTAGAATAGAATATAAGAGAATCCTAGATAAAACTAATTTGAATATCTCTAGTTTAATATAATATAATAAGTAATATACTATCTATTTTTAAGTAGTTATATATTAGATTCCTGAAATTTAGAAAACCCATTACTATTAAGGTGTAATTTTAAATACTTAGTTAATATATTTCGCCTAATTAGACTACAACTTAGTATTAGAATATTATTAAGAGAGAAATTCTAAACTTAGGAATTAATAGTCTAGCTAAATATAGAAAAAGAAGTTTTACTTTATCTTATACTAATAAAAGCTTACTAGAAAGCTATAGCAAAACGCTATTTATATTAATTATTCTTATAGGAAAGTTAGATAAGATATCATAACTAAGACTAAAGTACTTATATAATTTCAAAAGTTATTTATACTTTCTAGAAGACCACAAGTATATTAAATATACTATTAAAAATTTATACATTAGATTCCTATATAGTTAGATAATAGTTATTATTTAAAATATTATTCTAACTAGAATAAATAGCCTAAAACTCTATATTCTATATTAGGAACCAGTAGTTAAAAGTAGTAACATTCTAAAGAATATATTAATAAAGTTAAAAAAGTACTTTTAGATACTTCAAAAGCTACAATAACTCCCTTAAATAGTAAATCTAATAATAGTCACTACTATTCTTCTAATTTAATATATATTAGTATTAATCTTTCTTTTTTAAAAAAATCAGTTAAAGTCCCTTTTAAAATCTTTTTAACTATTTGAAAACCTTACTTACTTCTAGTAAATATAGTATTTAATAGTTATAGAATATAAAGGGCTAGACTTAGGCTTGTCTAACTATAGGTAGCGCAAAATACTATTTATTTAAAACTAAAAGGTAAAAGAGAAGCTTTTATATATATTTGGAAAAGTCTATATATATAATATTACCTAGGGCCTACTAAGGCCTTACTTAGGCAGAAGAGTTATTATTAGATAATTAAGTATAGCTCTAGCTAGTTATCTAGGTATAACTTATAATATTACCCCCTTCCTCCCTAGTTACTACTTAGCTATAAGCTATAAGCTAGATTCCTATTATTATTTATTATTAGCCTATATATCTCCTTATATTACTCTAGTATTATTATATTTATAATAGTATTAATTAGCTTTTTTATAAAATCTATATACTTTTCTTATTTAATAAGGGCTTCTTAGTAGTACTTTCTATCTATTTAATATATTCTTATAATAAGAATATTTTTAACTAGCTATTTAGCCTCTTTATTATTATTTACTAATAGTAATAACTAGCTATTAGTAACTACTTATTTAAATAGGAGATTAATAGTAGGCTTCTAGGAAATATCTATATAGAATTATAAGTAGATAGACTTTAGTATATCTAGTTTAATAATATATAGTAATAAGAGCTTTACTACTATATATTTATAATATAATTAAATTAGTTTCTAGCTTAGCTTTAGCAATTTATAATTAGATATATTTAACTATATTTTATTACTAATTTACTATTAATTAGTAGGAGATTAAGTCTTATTCGCTTAGGTTTCTAACTTCTACTAGACTACTACTATTTTAATATAAATATATATTATTACTAACTATATCTTTTTAATTAATATATAAGTAGTATTCTTACTACTATTAAGTATTAATATTACTTCTTTAACTATTAAGATAGGATTAATATAATAATTATAATTTATAATGAAAAATATTATCTTTATAATATTATATTACTAATTATAGAAGGCTAGTTATATAATAAGTAGTAAGTTATTTTAATCGTCTTATAACTAGTATATAAATATCTTTAAGACTATTTAGATCTTTTAGTTATATTATTCTGTAGTTTTATCTATTTAAAAATAGTAGTTAGTATTTAATAGGTATATAATACCTAGTAGTTAGTATTTAATAGGTATAGAATACCTATTAGGTAATAGAATTCCTTTTAGAAGTAATTTACTTAGTTAGAACTTCTATTACTTATAATAGAATATAATATACTATAGAATCTATAATAATAGCTAAGGAATTACTAAATATAAATTTCTACTTCTATAATATCTATTTCTTTTAATATAGGAGTTTTATTTAGTTAGTTTATAATAATTTAAAAGTAATAGTTATTCTGTCTTTTTATAAGGAATAAGTTAGTAATAAAATCTATTAATAGATTTAAATATAATTTATTAGATATTAAAAGGGGTTTTAAAAATCCTTTCTTTATTTACCTCTAGACATAGATTCCTCTATATATATTATAATTATATATAAATGAGTAAATATTTTAAAACCATCTAAATTAGAAGAACTCATAGCTTATAATTTCTAATATACTATCTTATCTTGAATATTTTATAGGAGAAGAATTAAATAATTCTTATATTAATTTAATCTTAAGTTTATTAGAAGGGCTATTACTATTTTTACTATTTAGTATTTATAGTCTATCTCTAAAAGTAAGTCATTCTATTATATTAAAAGTATATTTAGTAATTTAGATTTTAATATAGAAATTAAAAGGGAAGTTATATTCTTCTTATTAGATTACTATAAAGACTTATTAATATAAAGGGTTCCTCTTAGTAATATAGTTTGATATTTCCTGTAAATCTAGTCTCCTTTTAAAGACCTAAGTACTAGTAATATCTATATATCTTATTTAAAAACTTATAAAAATAGTAGTATTTAGGATAACTTATATTACTTATTCTTATTACTTCTTATTATTTTATCTTTTAGAAGTGTCTTATTCCCTCCTAAAGAAAGTATCAGAAGTTATTATTTAAATACCTAATTAGTATTTAAAATAGAAGTTATATTAGGATAATTCTTCTACCTACTAATTTTACTTCTTAGTAAGTTACTACTTCTTTATAAAGTATTTAAAATTCTTATAATTAGTAAGGATTTTAAACTTCTTAGTATTCTATAGTTCTACTTTTTATACTTATAAATAAGTTAGTATTATGAGAAATTCCTTATTATAAATAGGGTAGTTAAATTTTATAGGAGTTAGGTATTAGGAGTAGAAAGCTACTAAATATTTCGTGTTAGCTTTATTATTTTAAGTTAATATACTATTTAAAGTAAATTTAGAATAATTAGTCTTTATTATAATTAGAATATTAAGGTTAAATATCTATAAGACTAGTTTTATAATAAAAAGATACTTTAGTATAAAAATGACTTCTTATTACTCTAGTTTCTAGTTGAAAAGTATATATTTCTAAGTTAGATAGTTTAAAGATTCTATAATAGTATTATATTATAATATAAAGACTTTATAGTAATTTATAAATCTAAGGAAGTTATAAATACTTTTTAATAACTTAGGGGGTAGTTAGTTAGTAATAATTTCTAACTTTTCTAAGTTATATAAGAAGTCCTTCCTAGCTAATATAATAAATCTAATATATTTTATTGTTATTATACAAAATCTATACTTTTTAAAATTTAAGTTTAACCCTATATTTATAAAGTAGCTAAATACTTAGTAGACTTTCTCTTTATACTTCTATGATATACTATTAATATATATAAAGATATTATTAATATATATTATTATAAAGTTATTTAGAAACTACTATAAGTAACTATTAATATACTATTAGAATATAGTAAGAATACTAATAAGCTTAGAAAGGTATACTATATATTGAAAAAAGTTATAATATATTTAAAAAGCTATTCTTTTTAATCTATTTTACTAATCTTAATCTTATAGAATATAGTAATAATATTAAGTTTAGTATACTAATAGGTTGTAGCAACTTTCTAGAGGGTTTCTAATATAAAAAGAAAAGAGTAGTAATCTTTCCTTATAATTATATTAAAAACTTTATAATTTATATAGAAATATATTGTTTTATTTAGTTTTCTTATAAAGAGAATTAGAATATTAATAGAAAAGCTACTTATTTTAATAAGTTTCTCATTAGGTAAGTCTTCTAAAGTCTTCTTAAATACTAGAAGTTTTTTTTATAATATATTATAAAGAAGTTTCTATAAGAAGTTAAATTCCTATTTCTTATTATTAAAAATTAGTAGAATATAATAGTCTATTCCTAATTAGCTAGGAAGTAGCTAGTATATTATATTTAAATAAAAGAAAGTAAGGAATTCTTTTAAAATACTTATCAGAATATAATCCTTTAGGTCTACTTCTATTTTTAAAATTAATACTTTCTTAATATCTATTAAGCTAATAGATATAACTTAATAAAAGCTTAATATATTACTAATATACTATATAATATATTAGTAGATAAATATAACTAAATTAGTACTAAATAAATAAACTAATTAAATTTCCTTAAATCTTACTAATCTATCTTAATATTCTAAATAAATTATTATACTATTTCTCTTATAAACTATCTATTAAATCTTAATATTATTAATAATATAGTTATCTTCTATCTATAGCTACTTAAAGTATAAGAGTAATTAGAAATACTTTATAATATAAATATAAATCCGTTATATATAATTACTAACTTCTAGTATTAAGATAATTATTCTTTAAGTATTACTAAATAATAGTCTAATAATATATCTTCTTATCTATCTTTTTAACTTATTAATTAGTAAGAAGTAAAATTTCTTTATGAAAAGAATATTAATAATACTATAAATATTACAACTTATATTAATAAGTATATTAATAGAATAATTTCTATTAATTCTAATCTAAATAGTAGCTAACTATTAGCTATTTACTTATTCCCTCTCTTATTATTTTCCCTATCCTATTATTTCTACTTCTATTAGCTCTGAAGCTTAATTTTATTTTAAAGTTATTTTTTTCCTAAATTTTTATTATTACTAAGTAGGAGAATATCATCTTCTTAATTATTTCTAATATAATCTATAGTAATTATAGCTTTTATAATTTTTATAATAGCCTTCTTATATTCCCATACTATATAACTCCTATAAATATAGCTTTTTTTTACTATACTTATAATACTAGTAAGTATTTTAATAATCCCTAGTATATTTTTTAGAAGTAGAAAAAAAACTATTAGAATTTTAGTATTATTACTACTTTCTAATTATTCTAGTTATTATTATATTATTTTTTATATTATAAATAGTAAACTTCTAATAGAATAACTTATAGTAAGTAGGTATTTCTTTTATATACTTAAGTTTCTAAATTATATCCTAGACTTTTAATAATTAAAATTTATATTTAATAAGAAAGTCAACTATAATAAGTAGTTCTTTAAAATAGAAAACTAATATAGCTTCTAATAGGGAGATTTAAACTATATCTAACTATATATATCTTTTAATATTCATTAGAATTTTCTTAAATTATAATAAGAAAGTAGTTAGATACTTATTTTCTTTTTATTAGAAGTTTTATAATTAGATAATAGTATAAAACTAGTTATTTAAATCTAAATAAGATTTATTAAAATAACTTATAAAATTATTTAAATTATAAGAATTTTCTAATCTTCTAACTATATATAAAATCTTAACTATTTATTAGAAGTTAAAATCTAAATAAGAATAGATTAAATATTAATATTCCTAATTATTATTAAAAAAACAATAATTAATCTTAAGTTTAACTTTCATCTATTAAGCTTATATTTAATATTCTTTCTACTAATTTAAAAATTTTAAAAATAAGAAAAGAAACTTCTTCTACTAATTAACTATTAATAGAAATATAGTAGTATTATTAATCTTAAAAATTAGTATTTTAATAGATTTTATTCTAGGGGTTATTAAGATATCTTATTATAAATTAGAAATACTTAGTATAATAACTACTTAAAAATTACTACTTATTATAATATCTCATCTTACTAATCTATATATAAGCTTATTGATCCTCTAGTAGAAGAAACTTAAAATATATTATAACTATTATCAAAGTAATTTACTTATTAGATTACTACTTATAAGAATATCCTAAAGGGTTCTAATACTTTTTATTATTCTTTATATTAATTAATTAGTTACTTATTATATAATATTATATCTTAAGAGTTTTATTTAACTAAATTATATATTTAACTAGTAAGGAGTTATATTCTACTTAGTATTATCTATATAATAAATAAAACTAAGTTTTAAATATATAAAAAACTAGACCTAGGCTTATTTAACTATAAGTAGTACAAAATACTATTTATTCAGAACTAAGGGATAAAAGAAGAACTTTTATAAATACTTAGAAAAGTCTATATATATAGTACTACTTAGGACTTACTAGAGCTCTATCTAAATAGGAAGGTTATTATTAGATATCTAGGTATAGCTCTAGCTAGTTATCTAGGTGTAGTTTGTAATAAGAATAGTCTATATTACTAACTTAATAGACTTTTTCAAAAAGAAACCTTTTAAATTAAATAAACCAATAGATACTATTTAATATAATTTAACTAAATTCCCTATAGTTAGATAAAATAAGTAAGTAATTAGAAATATCTTTCATAATCTAAATAAGAAGAATATATTAGACTTAATATTAAATAATATAATTTATATTAAAAACCTTTATATCAATATTATTTCAGAAACTCTACTTCTTTATAAAACTGGAATCTTATATATAAACCTTAATTATACTTTTAAATTTAGCCTAATCAACTAATCTATTATTATAAAATAGTTATTTGGAAAGTATAACTTTATATTTCTTAAATATAAACTAGTTTCAAATTATTTTATAGTCTATTTAAATAGCTTAAATATTCTTTTAGAATTTCTAAATATACTATTTTCTCAACTTTATTTAAAAATAGCTCTCCTAATAGTATAATCTAATAATACCTATATATAATACTTTTAAATAAGATACTTTAGATAGAATACTCTTAAGTACTTAGTCTTTAATACTTAAGGAGTAAAAATTATAAAACTAAAATAACTAGACTACTTTATTATATAAAAGCCTACTCTTAATAAGTTATCTCTAAATAAACTTTAAACTTATATTTAGTTTATCTACTTTATTATATTAATTAAAATTTATTTAACTTTCCTAAAGTTTTTATGAGTAACTCCTTGATACCTATTATCAAAAATAGATTTTCAAACGTTTTCTTATATTTATATTACTTAACAAAACCTATATTTTAATCTTAAAAATATTAAAAACATTTACAACTTAAGTAAAATAATAGAGAGATCTTTTAATATATAAGATTTAATAAGATATTAAAAAAGCTATAGTAATAATTAATAGAAAAACTAATTACTAATTATAAATAATAAAATAAGAAATTGATCTCAAGTTATCCCTTTCTTATATTACAAAATTAGTTAGAATAAGTAAGTATACTAGAAAAAAACCAATTACCTAAAGAATAAAAATATCAGAAGCTATAAGACTACTATTTAAATTATAAGTAGAAATAATTTTAATGATAACTATAAGAGGGGCTAATAGCTCGCTTTCTACTATTACTATTAGTAGATATATTACCTCCTGAAGTATAACTTTAGCCTTCCTACCCCCTTACTAACTATTATAACTAGCTTCTAGTTAATCCAAAGCTAAACCCCTTGTAGTTATAATAACTAGTATACCTACCCCATATCAACCTTTTTAATAATAAATAACTAATAATTTCTTCTATAATAACCTTATACCTTCACGCCTTCTTGTCTTTATACTTTTATAACTATATATAATTTAAATATCTTAAGATATTTAATTACTACTAACTATAGATATTCTATTTAAATATTTATTATAACCTTAATATCTATAACTTTAATATCATCCAAGCTAAGTCCTACCTACTTCTAAGATAGAACTTTATACTATTAATATAAAAGTTCTCTACTATTACTATAAGCTAACTTATAATTTCTATATAAATATAATAAAGTTCAGCTTATTCTTATTAGTAGATAATCTTATTATATTAAGTATAACTAAGATATAAGTAATACTTATATAAATATAGATATTCTTAATATAACTTAATAACTTTTAAAAGCTTTATAATTATATTACAATAATATTTTATAATATCTAGTAATTAGTATTAGAGTAATATATTAATATTAAAGTATTATCTAATTAACTCCTAATCCCTAAAGCCTTTAGCTTAGTATAATAACTTATAAAATAATTAGATAATTATTCTTGTAATATCTCTAAATTACTTATTAATTATAATTATTAAGATAATTTCATTAAAGCTTAATCTAATAAGTTAATAGCCTTAGTTATAAGGGTTATAAATAAATATTATTATACTTATTTTATACTTCTTCTCTTATAAATTACTATATAGATTTCAAAGGGATTTTAAATCCATTATAAAAAATATAGAAAAGTGATAGGTTATAGAATACCTAATTCTTATAAATACTCTATTTTATCTTATTTTTAAGAAGTTACAAAACGTTCTTACCCCTATGACTTTAGTAATTACCTTTAGCTATATTCATTAAGTCTTAATCTTAATAAAGCTCTTTTTATATAAATTATTACTATGAGGTCTTCTACTACTATAGGGTTAAATATTAAAACTAGAAGTATAATTATCTATAATAATAAGTAATCTTATTACTATTTTAACTAGTTATAAGCTAGTATTAGTACAAATACTATTATTAGGTAAAGTTTATAGTTAAATCTATATATAAAGTAAAGAGCTTAGATATCATTCTAGGTATATAGTAAAAGTAACTAAATAAATGATAGCTATACTATATGACATATCTCCTAATATTTAAGATAATTAGAAATTATTATTTAAAGTTAAAGAAGCCTAGTTTAAATAGTGTTTTTATTAGTAAGTATTAAAGTATACTTTAAGCCCCTATTAAGACTTATAATCCTACTAAGAATAGATTTATACCTATAGATATTAAGTATACTTATTGAAGAAATATTATAAATAAATATCAAAAGAAAGTTATTTAAAGTTGAACCTAAGAGATATATTAAATACCTAATAGGCTATATTCTGAATACTTATAATTTCTATAGAATCTAAATCCTTACTTTGTAAAACGTTATTTTTCCTAAAATATTAAATTTAATAAGATAAAGTTTTACTTACAATGAAATTCGCATACAGTAGTTATAAAAGAAATTGTAAAACTACTAGTTAAAATAACTACTAAGCAAAAAGAAAACCTTATTCTTAAAATACTTAGAGATTTTAAAATGGTAAGAATATTAAATAAAAAAGCCTTTTTTCTACTAACTATCCTATTAATACTAAAAGTAACTTAAGATATTAAATTAAATTTAGAACTAGTCTTAAAGAATAATAAGAAAGATTTAACTATATCTAAATTAATATTTAAACCATCAAGATAAGTCTAAAATCCTAATTAGTCTTAATTAGAAGAAGTAAATCTTAGTATTATTTAGAATTTAAGAAATATACTAGTAATTAGAAAACTAGATAGAATATTTAAAATTAGGAATCTCATTAGCTAAAAAGAAATATTTACTTTAAATAAATATAGAAGTAAATATTTTAGGATTTCTATTTAACTAACTTAGAGAAAACTAAAATATAACTCTAGATTTTAACTTACTACGATAGTAAATTTAATTACCCAGAGAATGAGCTAATAATATAAGAATAAATAATGATAATATTTTCAACTAGAAATTAATATTAATAACTATATAATACTTTTAAAAGAATATAATAGTAGTATTTTATACTTAATAGAATATAAATAAGATAGTGTTATTAGTATTTATTTACCTAATGAGTAATAGGAGTTTAATCAAAATAGTTTTAACTTTTTAAAAGTATTCCTTATCATTTAAAATCAAGTATTAAAGAGAAGAGAACTTTCTACTAGGATTTAAATATATATTAATTAACTAGTTATATTATTGAAGACTTAGAAAGATATTGCCAAGTTATTAGAATTATTATAAAAAACTTTTATTGAAATAGTAAAAGCTAAAATTATAAACGTAAAAGAGAAAAATACTTGGTAAAAAGAACCGCTAGAATACTAAGTTATTCTAAGACTAAATTCCTTCTTCTTAAGTAAATCTCTACCTATAAAATAAAAATAAATAGTTATTTAAAGTAGTATAAAGTGAGGATTTATATATATATATAGATATATAACCAGTCAATCTATTATAAACTATAAATATAGTAATAGTAACTATTTAAATATTTTAAGTAGTTATAGTAATCGTAGTATAACTTTACTTTAACGTCTGATAATTTAATATTATTAATATATTTCTCAATACTATAAGAGATTCTAATAGACTTCTCATAATAGTTAAACTACTAAATAGATTTGAATTTATAAGGAAATATACTAAGTTTAAATAAGCTTTTTAAAAACTTTAAAATATATTCCTTCTTTAATATAAAGCTTTCTGTACTATTATAAAGTTATTAGACTTGTTAATATACTTAGAAGAACCTTATTTATTTAAGAATAAGAGTTTAAATATCTATATTTTCCTCTATATAAATAATATTCTTCTCTTTTACTATAAAATAGCCAAAGAAAATAATCTTGACATTATTATGAATATAAAGTATATTTATAAACTTGAAAGATAAAGTCCTATTAAGTACTTCTTAGGAGTTTAAATAGTAATAAATCGAAAGTATTAGAAGATTTACTTAGTCTATAATATATATATTACTAAAATCGCAAAATGTTCCAATTTTAAATATAGACTAATTCTTATAATACTACTTCTAATAGTATTTTTCACTATAAATAGTAGTTAAACTATACCTTAAGAGATTTATATATATTAGATAAAAATAAGTTTAATTCGTTATATATTAATTATAATATAACCAGATATCTCATTTATATATTCTCTACTTTTAAAATACCTTATAACTCCTTCTTAAATACATTAAAATACTATTAACTTTATTATTTGATATCTCTATTAAATAAGATTCCTAATATTATAATATAAAGACTTAGGGGTATTGATAAAATATTTTGAATACTTCTAATTACTAGGAATACTTCTTTTATAAACTATAAGAAAACTTAAAAATCAAGTTATAATTATATTATTTCTTTATTTGGAAGATTAATCTCATAGAAAGCTATTTAATAAAGTACTAATATAATATCAATAATCAAAGTAGAACTTCTCAGTTTTAAATATACTTTGAAAGAAACTATAATATTAAAAGAACTATTTTAAAATATTAAGTTTGACTTCAGAGATATTTAGAAGATATATTATAATAACTATTGAACTATTAGGCTAGTTATTCTAAATAATAAATATCTATTTACTAGGCTTAAATATATAGATATTTAATAGATATAATTATACTAAGAATATTTAAAAAAGAGTTTTAAAATAGTCTATATATTTATAAATATCATACTAATAGATAGACTTATAAAAACCTTAATTTAAATAAAGTTTAAATAGTTTATAATACTTTCCAACTTAAGAGATCTATAAATAATACTATTAAGATTAATTAAAATAAATAAATACATTTCTTAAAATTATTCCTAATTATTCAATAATATATATAAGTAATCTAGATTCGTAAAGACTAATTATTTAAGAAAATATCCTAACTATAATTATATAAAACGTTAGAAAGTAATAGAACTCCTCAAGTTATTTAAAAGAAATAAAGCTTTCTATTTAAACTTATATTTAATTTAAAATAGACTATTTAAAGTTGAAAACCCAAGTAGATAGATAAGAAGTAATACTTAGTATGTAAAATTTAACTTAAAAAGGTATAGAAAACTAATCATATTTTCTAAGAAAAGGAATTAATATGAAGACTTATTTAGAAGATAGGGGGAAATTACTGAAACTAATTATTAAAATATTAAAACTAAGGTTCTAATTTCTAAAGCTACTAATAACTACTTAAAGTCTAAGACTCTAATTTCTAGATTTTCTAATAACTATTTAAAATATAACATTTTAACTAATAGGAAACATAATTAAAAGAACTAAAAGACTAAAGATAAGACTAGTAGTTGAAACTTAGGTAAGTAATAATACTTAAAATAGTTAAATAATAATACGTTATATAATAATTAGAATTCTAAGAGTAAACTTAGAAATACTTCTATTTTTTAAAAAAGTTAATTTAAATTCTTTTCATTATTTAGATTAAAACTTAAGTTAGAGTAACTTCCTTGTTTTACTAATTTTCTTACTCTTTAATTATAAAAAGCCACACTTTAAATTAAAAGTTCATACTAAATTACTTATTTTATTATTATTAGAAATCTAAATAATGATAGGATACTTCTTACATATTCCATAAGTTTCATTATAAGTTAAAATATAGAATCCTTTTAATTTAATCTTATATTAATAATAATAATTAGAAAGTAAATCTCAACTACTAATTCTAATAATATAGGAGTAACTTCTATAAACAATATAAAACTTAAATAATAAATAATACACAAATTATTTAAATAAACTAGATATTACTAATTATTCTTATCTTAAGGAGTTAAGTATTATATTCTTCTATAGTTTGATCTAAATTACTTTCTTCAGAAAAAATAAACTTTATTAGAATATTTTTAGAAATAGTAGACTTCTTATTCAGCTTAACTAGTTAATATTTAGTATTTTTAAATTAATACTTAAGGTTATTTATTTTAAAAAAGCCTTCTAATTCCTAATTTAAATAGACTTCTTTCTAGTTTTAGAGATAATCTTAATATACTTTTTAAGATATTTAATAGGTTTATTAATATTATCTTTTCTACTTTTAATATCATTAGTAGTAAGTTTATATTGGTTTACAACTAGTAAATATCGTCATCGATTGATTGTATAAATAGTATATAACTAGTTATCTCTATTTGTAATATCCATATTTAGATTATGTTACATTTATTCTCATATATAAAGAGCTTCTATTTCTATTATTCAAATAGAAGTAATAAGAAATAGAAGTAATAGGAAGTTATACGATATTCTTATTTGAATAAATCGTATAAAAATCGCTCTATAAATGCATACTCATCTTACCTTTTTACCCCTAGTGGTTCTTAAGTAAATGAGGTAAAGGTATAGAGGTTCACTCTTTTACAGGGTACTTGAAGTAGTTTAAGCCATATATGCTGTAGTTATAGCGCCTTATACGCTGTAGCTACAGTGGCTAATGCGCTATAGCTACGCTATAGTATGCGCTACACTTTAGCTTATATGCTATGATATAGCGCGTTATATATTATAGCCATAGTAGCCTATACGTTACACTAGGATATATATTTTATAATTATAACGCTTTATATACTATAATCATAGTGCCCTATACGTTATAGTTATAGTAACTTATATACTATAGCTACAACTAGATCTCTAGTAGTATAGCTAGAACTCTGAAATAAACCCTCTATATGAAAGCCTTAATATCTCTATAAATAATAGTTAGAAATAATTAATTATACTATTAATTAAATTACTACTTTTCCCTCTATTCTAACTATTAATCTTATAAATATTTTAAATCAGTCTTTATATTAAGAAAACTACTTTTATTATATCATGTTTCTCCTAAGTTTATAGTTATCTATAGTAATAACTTAACTATTAATTTACCTACCTATCTATGTATTCTAATAGATTATAAGCCTAATTTCTCTTAATCTAAAGATTCTATATTTGAATTATTAGAGTATTATCTTTCTTATTTATTTATCAATATCAAATATTACAATACAATTTATGAGAATCTCTACCTTTTTACTACTTTTATAGAAACCAAATACCTTACTACGATTACTTTATTTTTATAAAGAATCAACCTTATTCAACAAACTATTTTAATATTCAAAAATCCGATTTTTCTGCTTATTTCAGCTCTTTTGATTCTTTAGATATTTAAGATTTATTCTCAATTAACTACTTTTTTAACTTATATTTAAGTTTATTTCCTCTTTGGTTTTGAATTATTTTAATATTAAAAGAATCAACTTATATAGAGAATCAACTCCTTTTATTTCAGATTTTCCCTCACTTTTCTATTAATTCTATAAAAAAGGAAAATTTACAATTATCTTAAAAAGAAAAAGAAAATACTAAGATTAAAATCTCTAATCTTGAGATTTATTCTTTAAATTATATCTTTATTTTAAAATACTAAGATTTAGATTTCTGATTTTTAGACTTTCGTTTTAGGTTATATCTTTATTTTAAATAGATAAAAAGCATTTTAATCTTTAACCTTTATCTTTTTAGAAAGTTTCATATGTTTCTATATTATATACTATAAGACTTTTATATCTTTTTAGAAAACCTTTATAAATTATATATTTTTAGTAGTTTATTTTACTTCAATAAAATAGGTAACTTTAGAAAGATTACTATTTCTAAATTAGTAAGAAATAATGATTATTAAATCTAACTTATTCATATTAAAGTTTTTCTTATTAGTAAAGATATTTTACAAATATTACTAAGCTTATAACTTCTAAAAAGAAGGATCAAAATAAAACAGTTCTAGATTATATAAAATTTTATTATAAAGATAACTTTCTTTAAATTATAAAACCTAATATAGATATTTCTTAAATATATAAATATTTAAAACAGCTCTATAAACGCTTGGGATTTACTAATAAATTCTGAACCTATAAATAATCTTTTAATACTACTTTAAGTAATTTGAATAGTATAAAAGAATTTCTAAATAGAATTAAAGAGTTAACTAATAATCTATCTTATAATAAATTAGAATTATTTAAATAAGTAATTATAATAGATATCTTAAATAGCTTCAATTCTCATTATAAAGGTTTTAGCATTTTTATCATTTAGAGTTCTAAATCTAATAAAGAAATTTATATTTCAGATTCTTTATTTTCTAATTTATTAGATAAATCTAAAAGAAGAAGAAATAATGTACCTAGTTATATTCAAGATGCTTAGAAAAAGAAGGATTTCCAAATTATCAAAGAATCCTATAAAAAGTAAAAAGGAATCTTTTATAAAAACTATAAGAAGAATAATTATACTAAAGAAAACTATACCTATTTTTATTTAGAAAAAGCTCTAAATTAGTAGAAGAATATCCTAGTAAAGAATAATAATAAAAGTAAGAAATAATCTAAAAAGAAGAATTTAGAGTCTATTAATATAATTTCAACTAGAACCAAAGAAATTAATAAAGTAGAATATAAATTATTGAAAGATGAAGAAAGTTCTGAATCTAAAGAATTTATTTCTAAAGATATAGATCTTAATATACTTTCTAAAAAAGATAATATTTTTAAAGATATAAGAATTATCTAAAGACTTCTTATAAGAAGACATAATAATAATGACAAAAGTCTAGGCCTTTGAATAAATTAATAGATAATTAGAAATTCTAGGAATTTAGTTAAAAGAGAAAGTTATAGAAATATTTATTTATACCTAGATATTACGACTATTATTTATATAGTTAAAGATAAATCTCTTTTATTTAATATAAAACTAACTTTAAAATAGATTAAATAAGGAATTACTATATACTTTATAATTAGAATAATAAGAGATTTAAAAATATCTCTAAAAAATCAAACCTTTATATTAAAGGAAATTTATTATATTTTAGAATTAGGAGTTAATTTATTATTTTAGAATAAGCTGAATATGATAAGAATTATATGAATTCTTTAGAAAAGACCTCTATTATATAATATAGAAAAGGATTCTATTTTAATAATAAGAGTTAAGAAAAATAATTTATATATATTTAATATTCCTATTTTATAAAAAGATATTATTCTTTTTCCTATTATATTATACAATATTCAGCTTTTATATAACTATTAAAATTATATTAATATAGAAGTAATGAATAGTTTGAAAGATAATACTTTAAGTTTATCCCATAAAATAAATAAAATGAATATTCTTTCTATTTATAAAACCTATATTGAAAGAAGCTTTATTAATAATATTAACAAAAAGAATAAAGAATAGAAATAAAATCTTTAATATTTAGATTATATTAATTTAGATTTATATGGAATTATGACTCGTATAATATATAACAGATTTAATAGATTTATTCTGTTTATCGATAAATCAACTAGGTTTACTTAGGGATTTCTATTGAAAACTAAGTAAGCTAAAGAAGCTTTTAAAATAAATTCAAATTTAAAGAGTTGGTAAATAATAATAATGATAAGAGAAAAATGATGAAATTTAATACTAATAGAAGAAATAAATTTACTAATAAAAGAATAAAACATATTCATTTTTATTCTAGTATTATTTGAAATATTAGACCTCCTTATATTTGTAAATCTAATAGTTTAATAGAAAGAGTAATAAGAACTCTAGTTAATAAAATTAGAATTCTAATTTACTATTTAAATTTGTCTTATTATTTTTAAGAGGATACTTTAATAGTTTCGATATATATATATATATATATGTATAATAGAATTCCTTATAGTTCTATAAGTTTCTAGACTCTCTATGAATTAAAAAATAAAATAAAGCCTAATATGAATAATACTAAGGTATAGGATAATTTCTATTATTATAAATATAAAGATCTTAATATTAAAAAATTAGATATAAGAGCTTATAAAGAAGCTATTATAACTTATAGAAATAATACCTATAAGATTTAGGATTTTAACAAAAAGAGAGATATATAGTCTAGAGATATAAAGATCCTAGAAAATATTCTTTATACTTTAGAAAAAGAGTTACTTTTATCTATTAATTTAGAAAGGAATTCTCATAATTATAAGTCTAATTAGCTTAATAATAATCTTATTTTTCTAGATATATCTGTTTCTGGTATGAGTTAAAATAATAATAATAATAATAATAATAATAATAATAATAATAACTCATTAATGAATCCTACTACTAAAGTTTAAGAAATAATGAGAATAATTCTAGAAGAGAATTTAAATAATGAAATAATTGAAAGTAATACAATATTAGAATTAAATACAGAAGATGACAATAATATTTAGGGAAAATCCAACCTATATATTAATTTACTTACTATATTAGAAGAAGCTAAAAAAGACTATAAAACCTATCAAGAGAATGCTCTTTTTACTATTTGAAGTTATTCTAGTCTAAATAGTTATATAAAACTATATAAAAATATTAATAAAGACAATTAAGTTTTATATATTCTATTGATTAATAAGATAGAAAACCCTACTTCTTTTATTTAAGTATTTAAATCTCCTGAAGCTAAAAACTAGATTCTAACTATAATAAAAGAAATAGAATAAATAAGATCTATAAATAGTTAGAAAGAAATACTTCTATTTGCTATTAATATTAAGAAAATAAATATTCTAAGTAATAGATAGGTTTATAAATTAAAAATACATAATATACTTAAAGAAACTATATATACAGCTAGATAGATAGCTTAAGGCTATAATTAATATTTAGGTATTGATTATTTAGAAACTTTTAGTATTACCTATAGGCCTAAAAGTTGGAAATACATGATAATTCTTTCTATTTATTTAGAATGAATTTTGATATAATATAATATTACTATAGTATTTACTCATATTAAGATTGATAAACCTATATATATTTATCTACTAACTGGACTGTTTTTAATATAAAGAAGAATTCTTTAAAATTTAATCTAAATATAAATATAAATACTTATAAAGATAATAAAGACTATACTTTTATTTATTTACTAAATAAAGTATTATATAGTTTAGAATAAAGTTCTAGATTGTAGTATAATTATCTGAAAAATATTCTTTATTTAATAGGATTTATTGTTTCTCCTTTAATGAAGTCGTTTCTATTTAAAATAAAAAACTATACATAGCTATTATAGCTTATTATGAATATAAAAATATTACTAGTTACTAATAATTAAAAAGTAGCTAATTATATATATAATACTTTAAAATAAAAAATAAAAGTTTAAAGCTTAGGAGAACCTTGTACTTTTCTTAATTATAATTTATTTATAGTAGTTATATCAAAGGTCTTTAATCTATTTAAAGTTATATGCCTCTTGGGAATCTTTTACAGGAAGCTATACCTCGTAGTTAGCTCTTACTTTATAAACCCTATAGATAATACTAGTTCTAAAGAACTATTTAAATAGAGGAAACCTTAAGTAGTCATAATATAATTAGTTAATATAATATTTAATAAATAGGGAAAGTATAAACATATCCGTTATAGTTATTCTATGAAGGATTATAGTAAGATTATAATACTAATATTAACTAGCTAGTAGTACTTATTACTAATTATTAATAATTATTAGTTATTAATAGTTATTAGTAAGAACTAATAGTTAGTAGTAGTTACTATATATAGTTTATATAATTGAAAGGTATAAGGCTACTAGTTATAGTAACTTACTATAGGATTCAAACCTACTACTCTTACTATTAAATAGTAAAGGCTAGCTAGACGCTAAACTACTACGTCAAGCGGGATTATAATCTATCTATAAACCAAAAAGAAAAAACAATTACTATTAATTGGAATAAATATACTAAGTAAATTATTAATAAATATAAAAAAGAAATTATTTATAAATTTGGAACTCCTATAGATAATAATTTTAAATTACTTAAAAGTAAAGAAAAAGCTTAAAGAAAAGATTTTTTAAAGTTTTAATAAGAAATAAAAGCTCTATAATATTTAGCTTTAAGAATAAGGCTGAATATTACTTTTATAATAGTAACCTATTCTCAATTTATTTATAATCTAGATAAAAATCATTTTTGAACTTCTAACTATATATAAGGTTATTTAAACAATAATAAAAAGTATAGATTTATTTATAATTATAAAGATATATTGTCTATGAAGAATATTATAAGATATATTAATTTAGATTAAATAAGAGATCTAAATAATAAATAATCTACTTTTTCTTTTATTTTCTATTTAGGAAGAAATAGTAATATTATAAGTTATTCTATTATAAAATAAAAAATAGTAGTTTTATCTATTTATAAAACTAAATATATAGTTCTACTAGATATTTATAAAGAAGTAACTTATTTATATTATAATTATAATTGTATAAACTTTAAACTAGGATTAGCTCAAGTTAAAAGATGTAAGATTTTATAGATATTTTAATAGTAAAGATATTAACTATAAAATCTTAAATTTTATAAAAAAGTAAAATATATAGATATAAGATATTATATTATAAGAGATTTTATTAGAGATGAAAATAGTTTTATATACTATATAAATATAGAAGATAATTTAGTTAATATTTCAACTAAGCTTTCAGGCTTAGTAAAATTTAAGTGAATTTTATTTATATTTTAAGAAAAGATATCTTAAAGATCTTTTATTTTTTACCTTTTATAAGTTTAGATTTTATAACTTTATATAATCTTTCTCTTTTTTCCTTTAATTAAGTTTTATAAGCTTCCATATAAGTAAGTTATATACTAGCAAAATATACTTTATAGGGGGATATTAGAAATATTCTAATATATAAGGGATTTCTATTTCTATTATTCTAATAGAGGTAATAAGACGTTATATAACATTTCTATCTGAATAAATCGTATAGAATTCGCTTTATAAATATATATTTATTTTACCTTTTTACTACTAGTAGGTCTTAAGTAAATAAGGTAAAGATATAGAGGTTTACCTTTTTACAAAGTACTAAAAGTAGTTCAAGCTATATATGCTGTAGTTATAGCGCTTTATATATTATAGCTATAGTAGCTAATACGTTATAACTACACTATAATATATACTACACTTTAGCCTATATGTTGTAGTTATAACATATTATATATTATAGCTATAGTAACCTATATACGATATTAGAATATATATACTACAATTATAATATTCTATATATTATAATTATAGCGCCTTATATACTATAGCTATAGTAGCCTATATACTATAACTACAACTAGAACTCTAGTAGTATAACTAGAACTTCAAAATAAACCCTCTATATAAGAATCTTAATATCTCTATAAATAATAGTTAGAAATAGTTAATTATACCATTTAATTAATTTACTATTTCTCCCTCTATTTTAACTATTATTATTATAAATATTTTAAATAAGTCTTCATATTAAGAAAACTACTTTTATTATATTATGTTTCTCCTAGTTTTACGGTTATCCATAGTAATAACTTAACTGTTGATTTACTTACTTATCTATCGATTCTAACAGAATATAATATATATATATATATATATATACTATATATTATAGGGATAAATCTATATAACAATCCTTCTAATCTTATTAGTCTATATTAGTAGGTTAACTACTTAGTTACTTATTACTATAGTTTTAACTATTTTAGTATTATATTTAATTTAATACTAGTAATACCTTCTTTTATAGTTAAAGTATATTAAATATCTAAATTAGTATAAAGTATAAAAGTAGTATAAAATACAAAAGTAGTATAAAATATAAAAACAACGTAAAATCGCCTTTAGTTATACAAATTCTTTTTATTATACTAAAAACTATAAAAATACTATGAATAGTATTTTTCTATAGAAATATACCTTTTACTTAATATTATATTAGATATATTAAGCTTCTATTATAATATACCTCTCTCCTTTTCTACTATTTTCTTCTTATTATTCTATATACTCTCTTTTTATTCTTANTTCTTATTATTATTAATAGCTCTTACAACATATTCTTCTATTTATATTATTACCTTATTTATTATTATAAATCCTTTAAATGCTTAATTATTAAATCTCTTAGTTATACTATCTAGAAAGTTATTTTTATTATTAATTTGATAGATCTTAAAGATCTATCTTTATTGATATAATTATTAGAATATTATAATACTAATTATAAAGTACTTCTTTTTAGTAATATTCAATTTAATAAAGTACTTATAAAAAGAATAAGACTTAATATAAATTATAATTAATGTTATTAAAATCTTTAAATATCTAATAACTTATCTAAAAGTAGTAGAAATTATATATTTTATATTAACTTCTATAGTTATATTACAAACCTTAAAGATTAATATATTCTATATAATTCTTTATAATTCAATAGAAGAAAAGTAGATAAAATTACTTTTAAGTTTAGAAATATTATTATTCTTATTACTTTCTTCTATCCCTAAGATAATAATAAATCCTAATTAAAATATTATATTTGTATTAGTAATAAAAGGTCTATTAATAAAGATATAGAATTTTATCTCCTTAATATTAATAGGGATAAATATTAAATCTTATTCTAAATTATATATATATTATATAACAAACTTATTAAGTCTTTTAATATCTTCTTCTATTAAGTCTTTATATTAAGTTATAATAAAGAAGTAGAAATATACTTTTAATTAATATATAGAGATTACATATATTTCTTATACTTATTACTTAATATATATTAACTTTATTTTACTAGAAGTATAGTTAATAAATCTAATCTTCTTATTTTAGCTTTTTTAAATAAAATTCATATTACTATTATTTTTAAAAACTATTATATTTCTATTTAAAGTAAGAGACCTTTTATTTATAAGTATTAACTTTAGTTTTATTATATATCCTACTTATTAAAGCTCCTCTTTTTCTTTATTATTAAACTTAATAAAGTAGAAACTAAAGGTATTATTTATCTATATACTTATAATATTAAAATATAAACTATCTAATTTAGAAGTTTTAAAATATATATTATATAATAAGGTTTCTATCCCTGGTCTATCCTTATAGTAATTAGAATATATTACATATTAATATATATCTGATTCTATAAAACTATATAGTAATTAGATAATGATAATAATAATACTTTCTAAATATACTTATTATAAACTGATAAGTAGTTTTACTAATATAAAGTAGTTTAGCTATATTTCTACTTATATATATATATTTAAGTAATGTTATAAAAGTAGATTTCTATAGGAATATTAAAATATAGTATTACTAATAATATTAATATAAAGTAATAGCTAACCCTTTATATTATTAATAACTATATAAAGATATTAGTCTTCTCTTAATTATTAAATCTTTAATAACTAATTATAACCTTTTATATAAGATATTATTAGTATTTTTAACTTTATTAATAAATGTAAAGCTAAAGACCTTTTGTTAGTTTATCTAGAGGGTAATCCACGCTATATGTAATCTTACTATATAGGTATAAAGTAGTATTCTAGTTATTTGTTGTTATTACTCCTATATTATATAGTATAAGTTACTCTATAAAGCTTTAGATCTATAGTATAGTAATTACTTACTACTTACTATATAACTAGTTATAGTTAGTATTAGATACTTAGTTTTTATTACTAGTAGGATATAGAAGCTATACTACTATATATATAATAATATATATAGTTATTATATGCTTTATAGTATAGTATAGTTGATATTAGTAACTTTTTCTTTTTACTATATATTTGGTATTTGTTTATTTATATGAAAAATGGTACTTTTAGTAATTTATATTTTCTTTTCTTTAATAATATTTGAATACCTATTTATCTATTCTACTTAAGTTATCTATCTTTCTATTTAAATAGTTATATAATTTAAATTAATAAATCTCTTAAGGGTATAATTTGGTGTGCTTTTTATAAAGAAATTAGTAATATTAGTATTTCTATTAATTTGTTATATTTTATAGAGTTTATAGTGTTTATATAACTACTTTAATATTATAATATTAATTATAAGGTTTTCCGTTTTAATAATACTGAGTTTTACAAAGTATTTATAGAGTGAGTATAAGTTAGTATATATAATAATCAGGATTTAAGGGAGTTTTTAGTATTAGAAGATCTTCTTAAGTAATATAGTTATAGTATAAGTAAAGTTGATACTAATTATTATAGTATAAATTTCTAAAGTAAGTATATTCTTAGTAATTCTTTTATTTTTAATAGAAGAGTGGTATATAAAATTACTATAGAAGTTAAATTAATTATTTTTAGTAGTAGTTCTCTAATTTAAGATTATTATAAATTCTAATTGAAATAAGAAGTTAGTATTATGAGTAAATAAGTTATTAGTAAAAGTATAAAAATATATTTTAGAAGAGTTAAGTAGTATAAAGTTAAAATTATAATTAAAGTGTTTAATTTATTACTTAAGGTGTTTATCAAGTATAGTAATATAACTACTTAAAAGCTATTATTCTTATATTATATAAGAGAAGTTGAATAATACTTTAGATTAGTATATTGAAGTAAGGTATATTTTATATATATATTATTTAATAAATATTCTTTTGAGTATTTTAGGTGTTATATATATATTGATAAAGGCGAGTTTTTACTTTTAGTACTTTTAGTATAAGTAGAAAGTATTACTATTAAGTAATAAGATACTTTTATTAAATATTAGTAATATTACTTTTGAGAGGATTATTTTAGGTTTAATTTTAAATAAAGCTTTTTAGAGTTTTTTATTTTTATAATATAAGAAGGTAATATCTAAGAAGCTAAGGGTATTATTAGTTTATATATTTATAAGGCTGAAAGTATTATTTTTAAAATATAAAATAAAGAGGTATAAATTATATATTAATATTTCTATTTATAACTACTTTTTATAGTATTTAGAGTAGATTGCTTATTAGTAAGTATTAGTTTTAATAAGATTATATAGTAGTTTAATAATAATTATAATAGAGCTTAAAGAGTATTAATCCTTAAAATATAAGAGTAGTTTAGTTATAATACGTTTTATGAGTTTCATTTTAGTTTAAATATAGGTTTATATAATATTATAGAGCTATATTATTATATTAGTATGTTAGAGGAAAATTAGAGTTATAATTAAAATTCCTTACTAGCTAATTTATTAGATTGTTCATAATTATATTAGTATTTTAAATTTACTATTATTTCTAAAGTTTTAGATTATAAGTTTTAACTTCTTATATATTTTATTAGTATTTCTATTCTTAACTTTATTGATAATATAGGATTTAAAGTATTTATAATTTTTATAGAAGATAGGGTTATACCAAATAAAATCTATAATACTATTAGTAATTATACTTTTGATTTCTTTTAATTGATCTTTTAAATAGTAGTCTAAATATCATAATAATATTTCTTTTATAGAAGTTAAGTATTAGTATTATATTAGATTATTTTTTAGTTATAAGGTATATTATAAAATAAGGTTTTTAGTTGAAATCTTAAGAAGGTAAGCTATTCTTATAAGTTATAAGATTTAAAGTTAGTTAGATTTAAAGTAATTAAAGTTAAAATAATATATTACTAACTATTTAAATAAAGAGGAAATTATTATTATTAATAGTAGCTATATTATTATTATTTATAATAATAGTAGTTTTTAATATTTATTAAATATTCTAAAGTTTTATAAGGATAGTTATAGATAGAATCAGAATATTATTATAAAAAGTGTATCGTTATATAGTATTAGGTTTTTTATAGTAGTAATATAGGTTTTTATAGATTTCTTATAGATATTTTTAAGTATTAGTATTTCAAGAAGTATTAATATTTTAAAAGTATAGCTTAATAAGAT
>AMCV02000004.1:2055882-2074407 GCA_000350065.2 Colletotrichum orbiculare MAFF 240422
TTAATAGTTACTAGCTATTAATAGCCACTAGCTATTAATAGTTACTAGCTATTAATAGCCACTAGTAAGAGCTAATAGCTAGTAGTAATTACTATATATAATTTATATAACTAGTAGGAACGCTAGTTAAAGTTACCTACTATAGGATTTAAACCTATTACTCTTGCTATAAAACGGTAAAAGCCAGCTAGATGTTAAATTACTATGTTAAGTGGGATTATTATATCATTATAATTATTAGGTTAATTTCTTATTATCTCTCTATCTACTAAATATATATAGGATATCAAGAGATAATAATAAGAAATAGTAATTTACTATAAATCCTTCTCTCTTACTTATATCAATCTAATTATATTATCTATTATATTTTTACCTTGATAAATTGATAGAGATTTTAATTATTAATTTATTATATAGTAGATATATATAATATTAAATTAAAAGATTATTACAAATTCACCTTTTTCCCTATTTCTATTATATAGATTTCTAGAAGTTATATTAATATTTTAGGGTAATATATAGTTATAATAACTTTAAGTTTATCTATTTGTATTATGTAAAGTTCTAGAGGTTTTCTCCAGAAGTATTATAATCTTATTTCTTTAGATTATTCCTTATTGATTTAAAGTTAAATAGTAGTAAATAATACTAATAGTAGTAAAGTATACTAATTAGTATTAGTTTATAATGAGTAAATATTATAATTAATTAATTATATAAATAGTATATAACTAATTATCTCTACTTATAATATATATATTTAAATTATAATATATATATATATATAAATACTATATACTATAAAGATAAATCTATATAATAATCCTTCTAATCTTATTAGCTTAAATAAGTAAGTTAACAACTTAGTTACTTACTACTACAGCTTTAGCTACCTTAGTACTACATTTAACCTAATAGTTTAATTTCCTCTTACTCTTCTTTAGTAATTATTAAATTACTAATTAAATTATCTTCTTTGTTTTTAGAAAGACGGGCTGGAATAAGAACTTTTTTAAAATATCTATAGAAATATTTAACCTTAATAGAAATGGCTAGCTTCTTTATTAGAATAGTAGTTTTGTTAAGAAAATAATTCTAATACTACTAGTTTTAAGTATTTTGGAAACTTTAGATAGACGTAAAAGTATTAAGCGTTCTAATAACTTAGGAAACTTAGTAAAATATAATTAAATAACCAACTTAAGTTAATTTACCTTACATTTATATTATTACTTAAATATTAAGTCTACTTTAACTAGAAAAATACTTATAATATTAATAATCTAGCTTTAAATCTTTAAGATTAAGTAGGTATAAATAAACTTAGTAAGGTTAATAAGACTATTAATACTAAGAAGTAGAAAGGAAAAATAACAACTTTAGACTTAATTAAATAACATATAATTTAAAAAGAAGTATTAAATAGAATAAGTTTCTTAAAAAGCAAAACGAAGAGTATTTTGAATATTAGAGATATGATTAATAATAAAACAAAAATATAAAATACTAATTATAACCTCAAATTACAATTTCTAGGTTTTTTTCAATCAGAATTAACAAGTATCTTTTTAAGTTAAGAGATAAATAAAGTAAAACCTAATTTAAATCACTTAACGAAGTATTTAAGTTAAGACGTATTGAGAATTTGATAGTAATATCAAATATATTATTATTAACTATTTCAACCTTAGTAAGGTTATACTATAATTAGAATATTAATTACAACTAAGAATTGTTATTTATATTTGAAATTAAAATATAGAATCTATTTTATTAATATATACTACTAATAAGTATAAAAAAGTAACTATTAAAGAATATCAATATATAGGGGAAGAAAGAAACTAGTAGGTAAACAATAATAAACCAATTATTTATAGTATTTGAAAATCAAATAAATGATAATTTTAGAAAGAACTAACTAATTACTCTTACTAAAAATAATATTAAAAATAGTTGAATATACAACAGATTATAATAAGCTTATTATAATAAATCATTTCTTTTATTTAAGCGCTCTAAAGGCTATTTTAGGAAGCTTTACTTATGCTTATTTATAATAGTATACTATTTAGAATAATTTATAAAGTATAAGGTTATTTCTAGTAGCTTTACTACTAGGAAGGTATATAAGAATAAGTATAGTATAGAGTCTACTTAGTAGTTATACTAAGATTATATAAAGCCTAACTACTTTATCTATATATATTCAAATACTTTATTCTAATTTCAATAGATTGTACTTTTTAACAACCTACATTCAAACCATATACTATTTTATTTATTTATCATAATACTTTACGAGGGGATATTAGAATTCCAGTTATTTAATTATTACTGATATTTATCCTAATAACCTATTTTAAATAAATAAAAGCTTAAATATTTTCTATTATATTTTATAACCCTATATTTTCTATTTATTATAGAAAGTTAGTTATTAGAATCAAGGTTATACTATTTTATTTATTTATATTCTAAATTCATCAAATTAGAATATTAGAATATTTAGTAAATAGACTATTTAGTAACCTATGTATAATAGAACTAAAAGCTCTATATAATATAAGGTTAACCTTTCTAAAAATAAACTCTATTTAGATATTAATACTATAAAGTTCCCTACTTCCTATAGAATCCGAACTTCTTATTATTATTATTATTTATATTAATATTAGTATTATTTTCAGATATCATTCTAAATGATCTATTCTTTAATAATTGAGAGTTATCAATTACCCTTAACCTTTTACTAGCTATCTATTACTAGTTTAACAAAATATAAAAAGGCTTATTGAAAGTTATTAAAGAGAAAAGTCTAAATTATTAGTTATAGATTCTTTTAAGTTTATAGAAGAGATTTTATATATATATATTAGTATTTCAGGTAGCTGTATAGAGGACTTTAATAGCCTATATATAAAGATAAGGATATATAGTAAAACAATAGGATCTTATTAAAATATATGTTAATAGAAATCTCAAAGAAGATACTTATATATAGTAAGTATTCTTACTATTTAATAATTACTTTACAAATTTGAAATATTCTTATTACATCCAAATAATAAGTGATAAGATTCATTTAGATTAAGTTATCTAATTATAAGAAGTATTATATAGCTTTAGATAAAAAGCTTGATCATAGTAATAGAAACTTAAGGAGATCTTAATATAAATAAGTTTTAAAATCTTATTATTAGATAATATTATATTTTACAATAGTAATACTATATTTTATAATAGTGAACTAAAGATCATAATAACTATATATATTAATAATATATTAATTATTAAGCTAATTAAGAGTATTACTATAATCTTATCATAAATTAAATAGAATATTGAAATAAATAATTTAAGAATATTAGACTCCTTCCTAAAGATGTAGTTATAGTTTAATAAGAATAATGTAGTGATTCTATAAAAGAGTTATCTAAAGGAAATATTTGACAAATTTAAAGAGTTTTTCTTTCTAATTGTTATTCTAATAGAAGTAGGAATTTCAAACTTGATTGAACTAATAAAAAGATAAATTAATAAAGTATTATAATAGCAATATTATTATGCTTTTAAAAAAAGATAACTTACTATTTTAATAATACGATTAGATTTATTATTTAATTATAAATGATAAGTGAAATTGTTATATAATTCTGGAAATTCTTATAAGAAAGAAGTATTATAATTTTTCTTATATATTAAAAAATAAAATTGATATTATATTTATTATATTGAAAAAATAGAAATAATAATTTAAAATTCTATTGATATATAGATAGCGATTATATTAGTTATAATATTTGTTTGAAATTAATAATTAAATAGATATTTTCTATAACTAGAAGTTTAAGATTATAGAAATTCTTCATATTAAATTATGATAATAAAGTTATCCATAGAAATCAAATACTATTCAAAATTTAATGCTACCTCTAAAGTTCTATAAATTGAAAATTTCTTTAATAAACTAAGAGAAATAATTATTAGATTTATATTAATATAAATGGATTATATTAAATTAATTATACTAATTAGAGGATAAGTTTGAATGATAGAATAAAATATATATATATTTACAATTATTTCATAAAAGAAGTAATGAGTAAACATAATTCAGTTATTAAATATATAGAAATTACTAATAATATTACTAATAATCTTATAAAATCTTTTAGAAGATTACTATTTAAATAAATTAGAAGTCTTATAAACTTTAAAGAATATAATAATCTAAGACATAATATTATAATAATAGAATTATTATTTTAATAAAAGAACATATAATACAAAGATATTAGAAAGTTTTATAAGAAGTCCTAGAGATTTCCTAGAGGAATTCTATTTTGGAAATTTCTATAAAAACCCTAGAAAATCTAGAGATAGGAATATGATAATTTAAATCTCAATAATAAATATAAAGTTTATAATTATAAAGATATATAGTATTATTATTCAGGTTATATTATATAATTGTATAAGAATGTAGCTTATCTCTTATATATAGTATTAAATAGATTATACTTATTATATTAATAACTACTTTGTATTCCTGATTTCTATTTGTAATTTCTATTATACTATGTAGTATTTTGTATCCCCTAGGGGTTTGTTCTCACTTTAGTTATTTATTAGGATTAATATGCTTAAGAGATAGAGTTTATACTAGCTAAACCTCAGGTGCTAGCGTTATTTCTATAGGTTTCGCTCTATTTAAACCGCTTAAAATAGAGCTTTATACAATATATATAGTTATATTTAGTTATATATAATAAATATATTAGATTTGACCCCTAATTACATATAATAATTCAAAATCTTATAATACTAAAAAACTACTAGGTTAAATATATATATTATAATAATTTAATTTATTTTGAATATTAAGATATCTATTGAAAATACCCTTCTTTTAGTCTTTAAAAGAGCTAATTAGTAGTTCATTTAATATAATATTTCCAAGTAGAAGTTAAAACTTATAATTTACAGGATTATTTTAACCTTAAGGTAATTATATGATAAAGCTTTTTTAGAGTTTCCTTAAGAGTTATTCTTAAGCGATTTTCTAAAAACTAAGAAATACTAATAGGTTTTTAAAATATCTAAATTAGGTATTCTTAAGGGTTTTATTCTTATACAAATAAGCTATAAAAAAGATTAATAATCTTTTATATATATTATTAAAAAGGTTTATATAAGGGGTATTATAGACTTTATAGGAAAAGATCTAAAATTCATATAGTTTTCTATAGCTTCTATATTTTAAAGGTTTAAGAATATTAATATAAATAGTTAAATTAAATTTATATAATAATTTAGATTTCTAAATATATAAATAAAATATTCTAATATTACTATTATTATATAGAGGAAGATATAGTATTATAAGCTATTAATCTTTATAATTACTTAAGTATTATAGATAATTTATACTTTTAAAATACTACTTTAATATAATATAAGATATTTTAGTCTCTTAGACTTAAGCGTCTAATTATAAGAGTAGTAGTTAAAGTATAGTTTTGAAAGTAACAAAATACTATATATAAGACTTAAGTAGTTAATTATATTTCTTCTATTATTAGAATACTTTAAGTTTATATTCTTATAATTCTATTAATTTTCTTACTAATTAAGCTTTATATATAAAGCTATATATTTATAATTTAAAATTATTTAGATTTTATATTCCTAGATATAAAAAGCTAGACCTAGGCTTATTTGACCGTAAATAGCGTAAAATACTATTTATTTAGAACTAAGGGGTAAAAGAGAAGCTTCTATAAATACTTAGAAGAATCTATATATATAGTACTACCTAAAGCTTATTAAAGTCTTACTTAAGTAGGAAGGCTATTATTAGATATCTAGGTATAATTCTAACTAATTATCTAAATATAATTTATAATATTACTCCCCCCTTCTCTAGTTACTACTTAGTTATAAGTTATAAATTAGGTTTCTATTATTATTTACTATTAATCTATATATCCCCTTATATTACTCTAGTATTACTATATCTATAATATTATAAACTAGTTCTTATATAATATCTATATATTCTTTCTATTTAATAAGGGTTTCTTAATAGTATTCTTTATTTATTCAATATATTTTTATAATAAGAATAGTTTTAACTAGTTATTTAACTTTCTTATTATTATTTACTAATAATAATAACTAGCTATTAATAACTATTTATTTAAATAAGAAATGAGTAGTAATCCTTTATAAGATATTTATATAGAATTATAAATAGATAGATTTTGATATATCTAACTTAATAATATATAGTAATACGATTCTTACTACTATATACTTATAATATGACTAAACTAGTTTCTAATTTAGTTTTAACGACTTATCATTAGAAATATTTAGTTATACGTTATTATTAATTTATTATTAATTAGTAAAATACTAGGTTCTATTTATTTAGATTTCTGATTTCTACTAAACTACTACTATCTTAGTATAGATATATATTATTACTAATTGTATTTTCTCGACTAACTTATAAGTAGTACTTTTATTACTACTAGATCTTAGTATTACTTCCTTAATTATTAGAATAAGATTAATATAATAATTAAAATTTATAAAGAAAAGTATTATTCTTATAGTATTATATTATTAGTTATAGAAAGTTAACTATATAGGAAATAGTAAGTTATCCTAATTATCATATAACTAATATATAAATACTTTTAAAACTACTTAGATCTCCTAGTTATACTATTTTATAGTTCTATTTATTGAAAAGTAATAACTAATACTTAATAAGTAAATAATACCTATTAGGTAATAGAATTCCTTCTAGAAATATCCTACCTAGTTAAAACTTCTATTACTTATCATAAAATATAATATACTATAAGACTTATAATAATTACTGAAAAACTACTAAATATATACTTCTATTTCTATAGTATCTATTTCTTTTAATATAGAAGTTTTACTTAGTCAGTCTATAATAACCTAGAAGTAATAACTACCGTATACTTTTATAAGGAGTAGGTTAGTAATAAAATCTATTAATAGATCTAGATATAACCTATTTAATACTAAGAAGGGTTTTAAGAACCCCTTCTTTACTTATTTCTAAATATAGATTCCCCTATATATATTATAATTATATATAAACTAGTAAATATTTTAAGACTATTTAAAGTAGAAAAATTAATAGTTTATAATTTCTAATATATTATTATACTTTAAGTATCCTATAGGAGAAGAGTCATATAACTCTTATAGTAATCTACTTTAAGTTTATCAAGAAAGCTATTACTATTTTTACTACTTAGTATTCATAATCTATCTCTAAAAATAAGTTATTTTAATATATTAAAAATATATTTAATAATCTAAACTTTAATATAGAAATTAAGAGGAAAGCTATATTCTCCTTATTAAACTACTATAAAACCTTATTAATATAACAAGTCCCTCTTAATAGTATAATCCTATATCTTCTATAAATCTAATATCTTCTTAAAAACCTAAATACTAATAATACCTATATATTCTATTTAAAGTTCTATAAAAATAATAATACTTAGAATGATTTATATTATCTATCCTTATTACTTCTTATTATCTTATCTTTTTGAAGTATCTTATTCTTTCCTAGAAAAAGTATTAGAACTTACTATTTGAATATCTAACTAATATTGAAAATAGAAATTATATTAAGATGATTCTTCTACTTATTAATTCTACTTTTTAATAAGTTATTATTTCTTTATAAAATATTTAAAACGTTTATAATTACTAGAAAATTTAAACTTCTTAGTATTTTATAGTTCTATTCTTTATACTTATAAATAAATTAGTATTATAAGGAGTTACTTACCATAAAGAAAATAGTTAAACTCTATAGGAGTTAGATATTAAAAGTAAAAGGCTACTAGATATCTTATTCTAACTTTATTATCCTAGGTTAAAATACTATTTAGAATAAATCTAGAATAATTAGTCTTTATTATAATTAAAATATTAAGGTTAAATATTTATAATGTTAGTTCTATAGTAAAAAAGCGTTTTAATATAAAGAAACCTCTTATTACTTTAGTTTCTAATTAAAGGGTATATATTTCTAAGTTAAATAATTTAAAAGTTTTATAATAATACTATATTATGATATAAAGACTTTATAGTAATTTATAAATCTAAGGAAACTATAAATACGTTTTAATAATTTAAAAAGTAGCTAGTTAGTAATAACTTCTAATTTCTCTAAATTATATAAGAAGCTCTTCCTAATTAATATAATAAATCTAATATATTTAACTATTATAATAAGCCTGCTTGATATAGTAGTTTAATATCTGGCTAGCTTTATAATAGAAGGTTCCTAGGGCATTCTATGGGAAATCCCAGGGATTTCCTAGAGAATGCCTTTCTGGAAGTTTCTGCAAAAGAACTATGAAATCCTTATAATAGGAATATAATAGCTTAAACCCTAATAATAAATATAAGGTTTATAATTATAAGAATATATAGTTTTACTATTAAGGTTAAATTATATAATTATATAAAGAGGAAACTTATCTCCTATATATAGTATTAAATAGATTATACTTATTATATTAATAATTACTTTATATTCCTAATTTTTATTTATAATTTCTATTATATAGTAGTATAACTAATTATTTAAAGTATTTATAATAGTTGGCTATATTAATATTATAGTAAACTATCTATAAAATACTTATAGAATATTAATTAATTATTATAATAATATTTTTAGAAGACTCCTATCTAATTAAAAGGTATTTAAATAATAATAATAATAGGTTTATAACAGATAAACCAATTAAGAAGCTCTAAATATTCAAAATAGTTTATAAATTATAAGGAGAAGAGATCGCCTTATATAAATAGTAGTAAATTAAATTTATTAAACTAATATATAAAACTGAAATTTTACTAGAACTATAAGGTATTTTACTATTAATAGTTTAAGAAGGAATAATTTTACTAATAGGTATTGCTTATTTCAGATCTATAATTAGTTATAATATTTTTATATCATTAATTTAATTAGATATTATAATAAGAAAACCCCTAGTATTTACTAAAAGAAATACTAAGGATTTTAAAGTTAAATAAATCTTAGAATATTAATCTAAAGACTTCTAATTGAAAATATTTAAGGATTACTACTTTTAAAGTAGTTTAAATTAGACTATATAGTTAATTTAAGTTACTTATAAACTTAAGATTTATAATCTTATAATAAGAAGTTAAATTATTAAAACTAATAATTTATATATTAATAACTAGTTAAAAATAATATCTCAATTATACTAATAGCTTTAATTATATATATTAGTAAAAGATTAAAGATTTAAGAAATCTTCTCTAGAACCTATATAAAGTTAGGGATTACCTTAAGAGGTTAGATTAAAGACTAATTATATTTATTTATATTTAAAGGATCTAGTCTTATAAGTTATATTATGAAGTTTAATAAATTTATATATCACTTTTAAAATAGTAGAAGAATAATTATAGAAAAAGATCTAATATATTTATTTATTTAAAATATAGATTTTTAATATAAAGAATAAGTTATTAGAACAAGATCTAGTAGTTAATATAGAGATATTATAAATCTAGAAGTATTATAAATAAATCTTATAAATAAATCCTATTTCTATAGAAAGAAGTTACTTATTACTTAGTTTAATATAATTTAGATAAATAAAGATAAAACCTTAGTTATACTAACTAAGAAGATTAGGTTTACTTATTATAACTATAAAAAGTCTAAATATTTCACCTGAGATTATACTTTAAAAAGTAAAAATAAAATAGAATTAAAACTACTGGAGAAAATACTTAAAAAGAAGTAATTCTAACTAGAAAATATTAGGAAAGAATTATAATTTTATTTAATATAAATTAACTTTTAAGATTTTTAATTCTTTTAAGAAGATTATAATAATAAGATATAATACTACTTATATTAGAGAAATATCAAAAGAATAGTAGAAACTTTAAATAAAGACTAACTATAAGATTTAGAAGTAGTAAATATTTATACTATTAATAACTTATTATAATATAATAATTATATTCTAATAATAATAATAAGGCTTATTATAATAAGTATTAGAATAGTTTATTTAGACTATATTAGAATAATTATATTAATATTTAATAATAGATTGAAAATCTAATTTAGAAATATTTATATATAGAAGGTTTTCCTATAAATATTCTTTCGTAGAGAAAGGTTCTATCTTAGTAGAAGATATTTCTAAAGACATAATATTATAAGTCTTGATAGAATAATCTTTATTTATCTAGATATATTAAAATAAGGGTTTAACCTTATTATAAAAAGCTAATAGAATACTACTATTCTAATAGTATTATTTTCTACCTAATAGAAAGTAGACTTAGAACTATAATATTAAAAACTAAGTTATCCTAAATATTAAGAAATAAAGCAAATAATCTAACCTATTAAAAGATATCTTTTATAAATAGAAGATATTATCCTAATACTATATAAAACCTATAATTTATCAAAAAGTCTCTAATATTCCCTAAAAATACTTTAAAAAAGAATAATAAAAACTAGATATATTATCTATATTAATATTAGAGAAGTAAGACTAGTGGGCTAATAGAAATACCTTTTACTAGTAATAAATAATAAGTTAAAATTTAAATTATTAATATTTAAGAATATGAAAGATGGATTAATATACTAGATATAATCCTTTATTATTAGATAGAAGAACTATTTTAGAAAGCTAATCCAGCTAATCTATATAGATAGTACTAGTAAGTTTATAGCTATTTTCCTTATAATATTATTAAAGGATAATAGTATAGAAGTTAGAATATCTTTATTATATATCTATAAATAAAATAAAGTATTAGAAAAATTAATTTAAATTATATTAGATAGAACTAGAACCCAATTAATTAATATCAATATCTTAGAATACTTATAGGTATAATTATTAATAACTACTCTTTATATTACGAATTAATTATATATAATAATAATATTAAATAAAATACCTATCTAAATATTAACTGAAAATCTAGAACTAGGAAGGAATTCTATCCCTAATATAAACTAACTCTAAATTATTAATAGTACTTATTTTACTAATATCAAATTAGAAATCTAAGTTAAATCTAAAGAAATAAAACTCTAAATAGAAAGGATTATTCTAATTAGTTATAAATAAAACTAAACCTATAGGGTATAAATTAAACTATAAAATAAAATTATTATTATATCTATTATTATATTTTACAAACTAATAAATAATAAAGTTAGAAAGTTATAAACCCTACCCTCTAGTTGAAAATTAAAATTATAATAATATATTAGAAGCTAGCTACAAGAGATACTTTAGTAGTACCTTAATAGTATTATAATAAACTTAAAGAATTTATACTTAAAGTGAAAATTCTTTACTAAACTATAGGGGTAGTAATTATATAGAGTTTTAATAGTAATATTTTATATAAACCTTAAGGCTTAGGTCTATAATATACTTCTTACTACCCTTCCGCCTTATTGCTATAGTAACCCCTAGTATTAATAGCTTTAATAATATACTAGTTATATCTAGTTACCTAAGTCGACTTAACTAATTAGAAAAATCTATTCTAAATACTTTTCCTAAGTATTATTAATATTAGATAGTCTTACTAATAGGAAAATTTAAATATTACTAATATTAAATAGTCTTATTAATAAGAAAATTCATATTATATTTACTTTAAGTAATCTTATACTATACTTCTCTTATTATTAATTTATAAGAAGCCTCTTTCTTCTTTTTTTATATAGACTTACCCTTTTTTCTTTATAATTATATAACTTTCTATTTTATACCTATTAAAATACTACTATTTTACTACCCCTCTACTTATATTTCTCTTTTTTATAATCCCTCTATATTATATCTATTACTATTATTACTAGTTCTAGGCTTCTTAATAATAATCCTTCTTATTATTATACTCCTTCTAAACTTAATCCTTATACTTAGAGTAGTTATATTATTAAGGATAATTCTAATAATAATAAGAATTAGCTTCTTAATATAGTTATTTCTACTTATTTTAATTACTATTCTAAGTATAATAAAAATAGCCTCCCTTAGACCTATATATTAAGTTATAGTTAATCTTACTATAAATATCTAAAGTTAAAGAATAAGTATAAATAGGGCTCCTACTTCTTTACTATTAGTCTTAAGCTATATACTACTAGCTACTAAATTAATACCTTAATTATATTTAGTAAATATATTATTACCCCTATAGTTACTATTACTAAAGAAAAAGGTAGCTCTAAAGGCTATTATATTACTATCTTTTCGCCAGAGTTTTCTACTATAATTTAGTACTATAATAACTACTTCTATTATACCTAGTAGGTACTTCTAGCCTATATTACTATTATACCTACTACTCTTTTTTTATATACTAAAAATACTATTATATTTATCCTTATTTTTACTCCTAAATAGGTTTTTACTAGCCTTAGTAATATTATATAGATAATAATAAGTTCTTCTTTTTCTTCTTCTTATTTTTATTATACTAACTTCTTTATAATAAGATATTATAATACATTCTAGTAGTTATATTATATCTTATTAATATTATAGCTATATTTTTAGCCTTATTAATACTAGTTTTCCTATCTACTACTAATATTTAATTATTACTCCTTATTAGTATTAATAATACTTTACTTTTAAACTAATACTACTTATTATTATTCTTAATAATAAAGAGGAGGAGGAGTAAGATAATAATAAGGGAGAAGAGGAATACTAGGAGTATGAGGGAGAATAGGATAATACTAATTTTTTTTTTAATTTATTTATTAAATACTTAAGGGGTAAGTTTTATAATAGTATATAAGTATTTCCTATAGGCTATTATATTATCTAATTTATAGTTTATATAGCTTTTTATTATTAGTAAATTAATATCGGTTTATTATTCTCTCTAATATTTTTATATTATAATTTGAATTGAAATATAGTTTTATTATTAATAAGGCTTTTTAAGAATTCCTATATTAGAATATTATAACTTTTCTATTTAACTAATATATTATAATTATATCTTCGCCCTAAGGTATTTTTTATTACTAATATCTCTTTAATTTTATATTCCTCCTAAGTTTTACTATCCTCTCTAGTAGGGATTAGGATAAAGTTAAAATATATATCTATATATTACTAAGATAGTAATAAGTTATCTTCTACTTATTTAATAAGATTAATATAGAATATTAAATAGATATCTCTAAAGATATTTAATATAATATTTAGTAAGTTTGATATATTAATTACTTAATATTTAGAGGCTATTTAGTTAAGTTTCTTATTTAACTAATTTATTTTAATATAGTATAGTAATAGTTATATTTTATTTCTAATTTAGAACTTCTTAGCTACCTATTATATTCTATTAATACTGATATTATTATATTATTATATATATATTATTACTACTTAGGCTATAGTAATACTATTCCTAAGGTGAGATAAGAATACTAAAGTCTATTTTAAGTTAGAATAAGTAGTTTATTCTACTATTTAAAAATATAGAATAAATATAATATTAAACCTATTTAGAAACCTATTCAAGCTAATCCTAATAACTAAAGAATCCTTATTATTTAGTACTAACTAGTATATAATAAGATAAACTAACTAGTCTAGTTATAAGAAGGTAATATATACTTATAAGAATAATTAAATCTTAAGTATTACTCTTTCTATCCTACTATTTATTTAGAGGTAGAATAATATTAATAATAGTTATTATACCCCTATAAATTAATATAATATTATTTAAAAAATATTAACTTAGTTTAAACTATAGTTAGTAATAATTAATATAAAGAAACTATAGAACTACTATTAAGCATCCTAGAATTTCTTTATATAAACTTTAGTAATTATAGATATTATCACTTCTAATTAGATATATTTAGATAGTTAATTTATAATTACTATTAGGAATTTAAAGTCTCCCTCCTTAATAGATAGTAGTTCTATTATAAAATTAATAGAAATCTATAATTAAAACCTATTAGAAATTAATAGGAATTATAATAAGTTTTTATAATACATATAGTTTTTATATAAATACTGATAAATATTATATATATAAATAAAATATTTAATATTTTTTAATATACTATCTTAATATTAGTTCTATAAGAATACTATAAATATTAAGTTAATATTAAGGTAGCTTAAGAATAAGAAGTTATAAACTATTTAGAAGATTATAATTATTAGTAGCTTATATTTAGAAATTTAGATTTAGCCTTAGTATACTAGAATACTATTCTTCCCTATTATATAATTAGCTACTTATATCTATATTAAAATTTCTAGTAGGAATATTCTTACTACTTAGTAGATAGTTTCTAAATGAATTTTATATATTAGTATTACTATAATTATTTAATTTTATAGTATTAATAATATAATATTTTAGAATATAGTATACCTATTTAGTAATTTACTAATAGTATACTAATAGATATCTTCTACTTATATAATTCCCTCCTAGTTTCTTTCTATCTATATATTATAAATTAGAAATACTATAAAAAATTTATTTTTATTTTTAAAGTTAACTTAGAGAAATTAGAAGACTTATATTAGGAGTTTTAATTTTATTATATTATCTTAGCTTTATTAAGAAAGAGTATTAAGATATCTTATAAAGTAGCCTAAGTAGTATTTTAAAATAAAACTAAATTCTAATAAAACTTCTACTTATTTAGCTTGTTGCTTTAAGATAAATCTAAAGCTTATAAAATATTCTAAGGCTTTATAGTTAAATAGAATAATAAATAACTTTACTATATTCTATAATTCTACTAACTATATTTTTAGATATAATATAACTACTAAGAGCTCTTTATTATAAATAGTATAATTCTACTAGGCTAAGGTAAATTAAGTTAAGTAATAAGTAACTAGCTATAATATACTATCCCTATCTTCCTATAAGAAGTAGCTATTTAATATTACTTCTAAGTAATCTATTTCTACTACTATATACCACTTTAGATCTTATTTAATTATAACTAGTTTTAAAATAAACATAAACTTAAACGTTTTAAATACCTATTAGTATATAGTATTTTAATAAAATAATACTTCTTTCTATATTAGCTATATAAGGGGTTCTATTAAACTAGAGAAGTAGTTAACTAAATTATAATAGAAATTCGTAAAACTAAAGAAGCTCTAGATACTATAGATATTCTTTAGGACTTCTTATTTTTATATAGCTTTAAGTTTTTTAAAATTATAATAGATACCCTTCTTTACCTTAATAATAAAACCTAAATATTTAATTTATTTTATAGAAAATTCATATTTCTCTAAGTCTAAATATAAGCTAGCCCCTTATAACTACTTAAAGACTTACTTAATTTTATCTTTATAATTACTTTTTAATTTATAACTATAGATAAAAATATTATCTAAATAAGTTATAATAAAGTTATTAAGAATGCTTTAGAGTATACTATTAATATAGTATTAGAATATTATAAATATACTTATTAGCCTAAAAGGGGTAATAAGCTATTTAAATAAGCTGAAATATATCTGAAAAGCAGTTTTATACTTATCCCCTTCTATAATCTAGATTTTATAGAAAGCTACTTAGACGTCTATTTTTATAAATTATATTACTTTAGATAGTAAGTATAATATCTCCTTAATTAATAATAAGGGGTAATAGTTATAAGTACTAATAGTATTAAGGGCTTAATAATCTATATAGAATTACTATTTTCCCCTAGGTTTTTTAATAAGAAAAATAAGTACCCTAGCTATAAATAAGCTAGTTTAGATTTAACTTTTATTTATTAGGTTTATAATTTAATATTAGATTTTAAAGAAGTATTCTTTTAATATATTATAAAGTAGCCCCTATAGTAGGTCTAGCTTAGTCTTATTTAAACTCTTCTTAAAGTAAATATAGTAATTAAGAGACTTCTAGTAGGGTAAGAAGCTAGAAGTTTTATCTTTATTAAATAAGTCTATAAAAGGGGTATAAATAGCTAGTAATATAAGTATCAGTTATTTTAGTATGATTAACAATATAGCCGCCAGGATTATATTAATCTATATTAAGTTAATTACTAATTACTTATATCCCCTTTCTCTTAAACTAGAAGATATTATAACTAATAACTTAATAAGATTTATAAATCTATCTATATATATTTCCCTTAGTATATTACTAATAGTTTAGATAGTTAGGCTACTAACTATACTTATCCTTAATTCATTCCTCGCGAAATTTAAAATAACTTTTCTATATTATAATTATAGCTTCCTAAGTATAACTAGGTATACTATACTTAAGATTATATAGAATAAGGCTTTAGATACCTAACTATTTAAATTAATATATATTCTAACTATCTTAATAATATAAATTTCCTAATTAACGCTTAGAATAATACCTAGCTAATATAGCTATAGTAATATAATTAATATAAGATCCTACTATTATATAAACTCCTTATCAACTATTCTATAATAATTATAACTACTATTAATCTAAATAAAGATAAAAGACTTATTATTTATTAATATAGAAACTAAGAAAGACGGCTTATCTATCTATCTCTATCTCTCTTTAGTTTTATTTATTACTATAGTATTATTATTAGTAGTTATACTAACTTACTTCTTAAAGAGTTTTTTCTAAAAGATTAGGTTTTTTCCTTATTATTTATATTTTTGTATCTAATTATAAAGCTTAAATATTAGTATTAAAAGCTACTAGTAGGTAGGTAGGGTGTAGTTTATATTTAGTAATAAAATAGTCCTTAGTATTATAATATATATAAGTATTAGTTTATATATATATTTAGATAACTAAAAAGTCTATTTAATAAGCCTTATATATATTTATAGTAAGAGTTAACTAAAGCCTAGTAATTATAACTATCTATCTATTTAACTCTCTATAATAAGAAAGAGTAGTATTTTAGTAGTATTATATTAGTACTAGGGTAGCTTAGGCTACTTTTATACTTATTATCTATATATCCTTATTCTAATTAACTATTAGTTCTAGTTAGGATAAAAACTATAGCTTACTTTAGTTTTATAATTCTATATTAAAAATCTTAAGGTTTATTATAATTATATAGTAGTACTAGATTGTAGTATAATAATCCGTCTAGCTGATATTATAGTTAATAGTAATTATTTAAATTTAATAGGAGAAAGCTAGTTAGAGATAGTTTAGTTAAATATCTCTTATTTAGGAGTACTCCCCTATTTATTTTATACCTAATTCAAACTTGATAAAAAACTCGGCAAATATCTACTTAGGTCCCTAATATAAATAGTAGATCTTCTTAAAAGCCTAAGTATTATAATAAGGGTTCTTATAGTATTTAGTAAGGTATTAAAAGAATATATTAATATCCTAATTATATTAAAACTTTTATATTATATAAAAGTCGCTAACTTATATCTAGATTTTAAGTAATAAGTTAGTCTATAGGAATTATTAGAAGTCTTCTAATTTTTTAATAAAAACCTAATTAATTTCTAATTTATATTATATAGTTATCTTTTATATAGGAAAATAAAAAGTATTACTATTCAAAAAAGTATTAATAAGAAGTAGTTTCTTTTTTATATAAAATACTTATATTACTTATAAAGCTATTTTATAGTCTTATTAAAGTTATATAAAAACTTCTTAGAAAGATTAGTTTTTATCTTCTACTAAGTTAATCTATTATTAGTCTATTAGAACTCCTAATAGGGATTCTATAGTATTAATATCTACTATTATTTTTTACTATCTTCTATTTCCTTTATATAGTCTACTTTTTACTATTAAATTAAACTTAGGTAGGAAGTTTATTAATATTAGAAGCTAGCTATAAGAAATACTTTAGTAGTACTTTAATAGTATTATAATAAACTTAAAGAGTTTATACTTAAGGTGAAAACTTTTTACTAAACTATAGGGGTAGTAGTTATATAAAGCCCTAATAGTAATATCCTATATAAGCCCTAAGGCTTAAGTCTATAATATAATATATTAAAATAATTTTATTAATCTTAGAAACTTTCTAATTACAACTTAAAACACCTAAAGAAATACTAATAAAAAAATATTATTTAGAAAGAGTTATTTACTTATATACCTATAACAAATAATATACTTTTTTATTAAGAAGAAATATAGCTATATATTAATCTAATTATAATAACTAAAATATATAATAGACTTACAAATAACTAGCCCCAATAGATAGAAACCTATTTTAATAAAATAATAATTCTTATTAAGAAAAAGATATTATAATTTATACTATCTATAGAAATCTCCTAAAGTATAGAACTTATAGCTAAATAGATACTTAAATATAAGAAAGCTTATTAAAGACTATTAAAAAGAAAGGCCTAAGTTATTACTTATAGATTCTTCTAAGTTTATAGAAAAGATTTTATA
>AMCV02000004.1:2134722-2146451 GCA_000350065.2 Colletotrichum orbiculare MAFF 240422
AAAATTAAGAATAAAGATATAAATAAAATATATAAAAAATTAAGACTTATAATTTAAAGCTTTAAAAATAATAATAAGTTTGAAATATTAATATATTTACTAATAATTTAATAAAGTAGTTAGTAATTAACTTTAATTATAATATTAACTCTCCTCTAGTATACTAATATAACAATATAGCTTTATAATATCATATAAACCTATATTTAAGTTAAAATAAAACTTATAGATTATATTATAATTAAACTACTTTTATACCTTAAGGATTAATACCCTTCTAGCTTTATTTTAGTTATTATTAAATTACTATATAGTCTTATTAAAACTAATACTTATTAATAAGTAATATACTTTGGATATTATAAAGAGTAGTTGTAAATAGAGATATTAATATATAATATATACTTCTTCGTCTTATATTTTAAAAATAATGCTTTTAGTTTTATAAGTATATAAATTAATAATACTTTTAACTTCTTAAATATTACTTTCTTATATTATAAAGATAAAGAATTCTAAAAAGCTTTATTTAAAGTTAAATTTAAGATAGTTTTCTTAAAAGTAGTATTACTAGTATTTAATAGAAATATTTTATTACTTAATAGTAATACTTTCTATTTATATTAAAGGTATTAAGGATAAAAGCTTATTTTTATTAGTATATATATAATACCTGAAGTATTTAAAAAGGTATATATTAAATAATATATATATAAGGTATATCTTATTTTAATATATTAACCTGAAGTACTATTCAACTTCTCTTATATAATATAAGAATAATAACTTTTAGGTAATAATACTACTATATTTAATAAACGCCTTAAGTAGTAAACTAAGTATTTTAACTATAATTTTAACTTTATATTATTTAATTTCTCTAAAGTATATTTTTATACTTTTATTAATAGTTTATTTATTAATAATACTAACTTCTCATTTTAACTAGGGTTTATAATTATAAAGGGCTAGACCTAGGCTTATTTAACTATAAGTAGTATAAAATACTATTTATTTAGAACTAAGGGGTAAAAGAGAAACCTTTATAAATATTTAGAAAAGTCTGTATATATAGTACTACCTAGGGCCTACTAAGGCTTTACTTAAGTAGGAAGGTTATTAATAAATACCTAAATATAGCCCTAGCTAGTTATCTAAGTATAGTTTATAATATTACCTTTTTCCTCCCTAGTTACTACTTAGCTATAAGCTATAAACTAAGTCTCTATTATTATTTACTATAAACCTATATATCTTTTTATACTACTCTAATACTACTATATCTATAATAGTATTAATTAGCTCTTATATAAAGTCTATATATTTTTCCTACTTAATAAAAATTTCTTAGTAGTACTTTCTACTTATTTAATACATCTTTATAATAAGAATATTTTCAACTAGTTACTTAGTCTCCTTATTATTATTTACTAATAGTAGTAACTAGCTATTAATAACTACTTATTTAAATAAGAAATTAGTAGTAGCTTTTTAAAAGATATCTATATAGAATTATAAATAAATAGACTTTAGTATATCTAATTTAATAATATATAGTAATAAGACTTTTACTACTATATACTTATAATATAACTAAATTAATTTCTAGTTTAATTTTAGCAATTTATAATTAGATATATTTAGGTATATTTTATTACTAACTTAGTATTAATTAGTAGGAAACTAAGTCTTATTTACCTAAATTTCCAACTTCTACTAGACTACTACTATTTTAATATAAATATATATTATTACTAACTATATTTTTTAACTAACTTATAAATAGTATTTTTACTACTACTAGGCGTTAGTACTACTTCCTTAACTATTAGAATAAAATTAATATAATAACTATAGTTTATAAAAAATACTATTATCTTTATAATACTATACTACTAGTTATAAAAAGCTAGTTATATAATCAGTAATAAGTCACCTTAATTATCTTATAACTAATATACAAATATTTTTAAAACTACTTAGATTTCCTAATTATACTACTTTATAGTTCTATCTATTTAAAAATAGTAGTTAGTACTTAATAAGCATATAATACTTATTAAGTAATAGAACTCCTTCTAGAAATAACTTACTTAGTTAGAACTTCTATTATTTATAATAAAATACAGTATACTATAGAATCTATTATAATAGCTAAGGAACTATTAGGTATAGATTTCTACTTCTATAGTATCTATTTCTTCTAATATAAAAGCTTTATTTAATTAATTTATAATAATTTAGAAATAATAACTACTCTATTTTTTTATAAAAAATAAGTTAATAATAAAATCTATTAATAAATCTAAGTATAGCCTATTAAGTATTAAGAGGGGTTTTAAGAATTCTTTCTTTACTTACTTCTAGATATAGATTCCTTTATATATATTATAATTATATATAAATTAACAGATATTTTAGGACTATCTAGATTAAAAGAACTAATAGTTTATAATTTTTAATATATTATTTCATCTTAAGTATTTTATAGTAGAAGAATTATATAATTCTTATATTAGTTTAGTCTTAAGTTTATTAAAAGGGCTATTACTATTTTTACTACTTAGTACTTATAGTCTATCCTTAAAAGTAAGCTATCTTATTATATTAAAAGCATATTTAGTAATTTAAACTTTAATATAGAAATTAGGGGGGAAGCTATACTTTTCTTACTATATTACTATAAAGACCTATTAGTATAAAAGGTCCCTCTTAGTAGTATAATCTTATATTTCTTATAGGTTTAATTTTTTCTTAAAGACTTAGGTATTAATAATATTTATATATTTTACTTAGAGCCCTATAAGGATAGCAGTATTTAGGATAATTTATATTACCTATCCCTATTACTTCTTATTATCTTATTTTTTAGAGGTATTTTACTCTTTTTTAAAGAAAGTATTAGGGGCTACTATTTAAACGTCTAATTAATATTTAAAATAGAAGTTATATTAAGATAATTCTTCTATTTATTAATTCTATTTCTTAGTAAATTACTACTTTTTTATAAAATATTTAAAATTTTTATAATTAGTAAGGATTTTAAACTTCTTAATATTTTATAGTTCTATTTTTTATACTTATAAGTAAGTTAGTATTATAAGGAATTTTATATTATAAATAAAATAGTTAAATTCTATAAGGGTTAGGCATTAAGAATAGAAAGCTATTAGGTATCTTATTCCAGCCTTATTATCTTAAGTTAATATACTACTTAAAGCAAATCTAGAATAATTAGTTTCTACTATAGTTAGAATATTAAAGTTAAATATCTATAAGACTAGTTTTATAGTAAAAAGGTATTTTAATATAAAAAAAGTTCTTTGTTATTTTAGTTTTAAGTTAAAAAGTATATATTTCTAAATTAGATAATTTAGGAGTTTTATAATAGTATTATATTATAATATAAAGATTTATAGTAATTTGTAAATCTAAGGAAATTGTGAATACTTTTTAGTAATTTAAAGGGTAGCTAGTTAGTAATAGTTTTTAATTTCTCTAGGTTGTATAAGAAGCTTTTTCTAGTTAATATAATAAATCTAATATACTTAATTATTATAATAGAAAACTCGTATTTTTTGAGATCTAGTTTTAGTTTTATATTAGTAAGACAACTAAGTATCTAGTAGACTTTTTCCTTATACTCCTATTATATACTATTAGTATAGATAAAAATATTATTAATATATACTATTATAAAATCATCTAGGAACTACTATAAATAGCTATTAATATAGTATTAAAATATAATAAAAGCACTAATAAGCTTAAAGAGGTATACTATTTATTTAAAAAAGCTATAATATATCTAGAAAGCTATTTTTTCTTAATCTATTTTATTAATCCTAATCTTATAAAATATAGTAATAATATTAAGTTTAGTATATTAGTAGGTTATAGCGACTCTTTAGAAAATCTTTAATATAAGAAGGAAGGAGTAGTAATCTTTCTTTATAATTATATTAAGGGTTTTATAATCTATATAGAAATATATCTTTCTACTTAGTTTCTTTATAAAAAGAATTAGAATATTAGTAGAAGAATTACTTATTTTAATAAATTCTTTATTAAGTAAATTTTCTAAAGTCTTCTTAAGTATTAGAAGTTCTTCTTATAATATATTATAAAGGGGTTTTTATAAGAAGTTAGGTTTTTATTTCTTATTATTAAGGATTAGTAGAATATAATAGTCTATTCCTAATTAGTAGGGGGGTAGTTAGTATATTATATTTAAATAGAAGAAATTAGGGAATTTCTTTAAGATACTTATAGAAATATAATCTTTTAAATCTACTTCTACTTTTAGGACTAATACTTTCTTAATATCTATTAGGCTAATAAATATAATTTAATAGGGGCTTAATATATTACTAGTATATTATATAATATACTAGTAGATAAATATAAATAAATTAATACTAAATAAGTAGGCTAATTAGATCTCTTTAAGTTTTATTAATTTATCTTAATATTCTAAATAAGCCGTTATACTACTTCTCCTATAAACTATCTACTAAGCTTTAATATTATAAATAATATAATTATCTTCTATCTATAGTTACTTAAGGTATAAGAATAATTAGAAATATTTTATAATATAGATATAGATCTTCTATATATAGTTACTAATTTCTAGTATTAGAATAGTTATTCTTTAGGTATTACTAAGTAATAGTTTAGTAATATATCCCCTTATCTATCTCTTCAACTTATTAACTAGTAGGAAGTAAAGTTTCTTTATAAAAAAGGTATTAATAATAGTATAAGTATTATAATCTATATTAATAAGTATATTAATAGAGTAACTTCTGTTAATTCTAGTTTAAATAGTAGCTAACTACTAGTTACTTATTTATTCTTTTTCTTATTATTTTTTCTAACTTATTATTTCTATTTCTATTAGCTTTAAGGTCTAATTTTATTTTAGAGTTATTTTTTTCTTAAATCTTTATTATTATTAAATAGGGGAATATTATTTCTCTAATTATTCCTAGTATAATCTATAGTAATTATAACTTTTATGATTTTTATAATAGCCTTCTTATACTTTTATATTATATAGTTCTTATAAATATAGTTTTCCTTATCATATTTATAGTATTAGTAGGTATCTTAGTAGTTTTTAAAGCGTTTTTTAGAAATAGAAGAAGAATTACTAGAGTTTTAATATTATTACTACTTTTTAACTATTCTAATTATTACTATATCACTTTTTATATTATAAGTAGCAGGCTTCTAGTAGGGCAGCTAGTAGTAAGTAGGCGTTTTTTTTATATATTTAAATTTCTAAGTTATATCTTAGACTTTTAATAATTAAAGTCTATATTTAGTAGGAAGGTTAATTATAATAAGTAGTTTTTTAAAATAGAGGAGTAGTATAGCTTTTAGTAGGGAGATCTAAACTATATCTAGCTATATATACCTTTTAGTATTAGCTAGAGCTTTCTTAAATTATAATAGGAAAATAATTAGATACTTATTTTCTTTCTATTAGAAGCTTTATAATTAGGTAATAGTATAAAGCTAGTTATTTAGGTCTAAGTAAGTTCTATTAAGGTAATTTATAAAATTATCTAAGTTATAAGAGTTTTCTAATCTTCTAGTTATATAGAAGGTTTTAACTACTTACTAAAGACTAAAATCTAAATAGGAGTAAATTAAATATTAATATTCCTAATTATTATTAAAAAAGTAATAATTAATTTTAAGCTTAGTTTTTATCTATTAGGCTTATATTTAGTATTCTTTTTATTTATTTAAAAACTTTAAAAATAGGAGAAGAGGTTTTTTCTACTAGTTAGCTATTAGTAGAAATATAATAGTATTATTAGCCTTAAAGGCTAGCGTTTTAATAAATATTATTCTAGGGGTTACTAAAGTATCTTATTATAAGTTAGAAGTATTTATTATAGTAGCTACCTAGGGGTTACTATTTATTATAATATTTCGTCTTACTAACTTATATATAAGTTTATTAATCTTCTAGTAGAAGGAGTTTAAAATATATTATAATTACTACTAAAGTAGTTTACTTATAGGATTACTACTTATAGGGGTATCTTAAGGGGTTTTAGTATTTTTTATTATTCTTTATATTAGTTAGTTAGTTACCTATTATATAGTATTATATCTTAAGAGTTTTATTTAACTAAATTATATATTTAATTAGTAGGGAGCTATATTCTATTTAGTATTATCTATATAATAAATAAAACTAAGTTCTAAATATATAAAAGGCTAGACTTAGGCTCATTTAACTATAAGTAGTGTAAAATACTATTTATTTAGAATTAAAGGGTAAAAGAAAAGTCTTTATGAATACCTGGAAAAGTCTATATATATAGTACCGCCTAGGGCCTACTGGGGCCTTACCTAAGCAGGAGGGTTGTTAATAGATACCTAGGTATAGCTCTAGCTAGTTATCTAGGCGTAGCCTGTAATAATAATAATCCTAAGCTAAGAGATTACTATTAGTAATAATGAGTTTAATTTCTATAGTAATTTTATATATTACTTTTCTTTAAAAGATAAAAGAATTATTAGAAGTATACTTATTTTAGAGATTTATATAATAATAATTAGTATAGATTTTATTTATACTATAATTATATTACTTAAGAAGATCTTTAATATTAAAACTTCTTTTAGATTTTAATTATTATATATACTAATTTATACTTATTCTATAAGTATTATGTAAAATTTAGTATTACTAAAGAAAAATACCTTATAATTAATATTATAGTATTGAAATAGTTATATAAATACTATAAGTTCTACAAAGTATGGTAGATTAATAGAAATTATAATATTACTGATATTTTTATAAAAAGTATATTAAACTATACTTTTAAGAGAATTATTAATTTAAACTATATAACTATTTAAATAGAAGAATAGGTAATTTAAGTAGAATAAATAAATAAGTATTTAAATATTATTAAGGTAAAAAAGCGTAGATTACTAAGAGTACTGATTTTTATATAAATAGATAAATACTAAGGTATATAGTAAAAAGAAAGGTTATTAGTATTAGTTGTATTATACTATAATGTATATAGTAATTATATATATTACTATATATATAATAATATACCTTTTACGCCTTATTAGTAATAAGTACTAAATATTTAGTGTTAGCTATAGCTAATCGTATAGTAATTAGTAAGTAATTACTATATCATAAATCTAGAGTTTTATATAATACTTCACGCTATATAATATAGGAATAACAATAACGAATAACTAGAATACTACTTTATACCTATATAGTAAAATTATATATAATATGTATTACCCTCTAGATAAACTAACAATAATTATTATAATAAAACTATTATAATAAAAAACTTATATTTCTTAAGATCTAACTTTAATCTTATATTAGTAAAATAGCTAAATATCTAATAGACTTTTTCTTTATACTCTTATTATATATTACTAGTATAAATAATAATATTGTTAATATAAACTATTATAATATTATCTAAGAACTACTATACATAACTATTAACATACTATTAGAATATAATAGAAGTATTAATAAGCTTAAAAAAGCATATTATTTATTTCAAAAGATTATAATATATCTAGAAAGCTATTTTTTCCTAATCTACTTTATCAATCGTAATCTTATAGAATATAGTAATAATATTAAGCTTAATATACTAATAGGTTATAATAACTCTTTGGAAAATTTCTCATATAAAAAGAAAGAATAGTAATTTTTCTTTATAATTATATTAAAAGCTTTATAATTCATATAGAAGTATATTTCTCTACTTAGTTTCTTTATAAAGAAAATTAGAATACTAATAGAAAAACTACTAATTTTGATAAATTTCTTATTAAGTAAGTTTTTTAAAGTCTTTTTTAAAATTAAAAGCTTGTCTTATAATATACTATAAAGAGATATTTATAAAAAATTAGATTCCTATCTCTTATTATTAAACATTAGTAGAATATAATAATCTATTTCTAATTAGCTAAGAAATAACTAGTATATTATACTTAAGTAAAAGAAATCTAAGAATTCTTTTAAAATACTTATAAAAATATAGTTTTCTAAATCTATTTCTACTTTTAAAACTAATAATTTCTTAATATTTATTAGACTAATAGATATAACTTAATAGGAGTTTAATATTTTATTAATATATTATATAGTATATTAATAAGTAAATATAGATAAATTAGTACTAAGTAGGTAAGCTAATTAGATTTTTTTAGATCTTATTAGCTTATCTTAGTATTCTAAATAAACTAATATATTACTTTTGTTATAAACTATTTATACAGCTTTAGTATTCTAAATAATATAGTTATCTTCTATTTATAACTATTTAAAATATAAAAATAGTTAGAAACCTTTTATAATATAAATATAAATCTTCTATATATAATTACTAACATCTAATATTAAAATAGCTACCCCTTAAGTATTACTAAGTAATAGTTTAGTAATATATCTTTTTATCTATCTCTTTATTTTTTTAATTAATAAGAAATAAAGATGTTTTCTTAAAAAAGTATTTATAACAGTATAAATATTACAACCTATATTAATAAATATATTAATAGAATAACTTCCATTAATTCTAATCTAAATAATATTCAACTACTAATTACTTACTTATTCTGTCTTTTATTATTTTCCCTATCTTATTATTTCTATTTCTATTAATTCTAAAGCCTAATTTTACTCTAGAGTTACTTTTTTCTTAAATTCTTATTATTACTAAATAGGGGAATATTATCCTTCTAATTATCTTTAATATAATTTATAATAATTATAATCTTTATAATATTTATAATAACTTTCTTATATTCTTATATTATATAACTCTTATAAATATAATCTTTCCATTTATACTTATAATATCAATAAGTATTCTAATAATCCTTAATATACTTTTTGAAAATAAAACAAACTATTAAAGCTTTAGTATTATTACTATTTTTCATTATTCTAGTTATTACTATATTACTTCTTATATTATAAATAGTCAAATTCTAAAATTGATAATTATTAATAAATAAGTATCTTTTTATATACTTAAGTTGCTAAATTATATCCTAGAGTTTTAATAATTAGAACTTATATTTAATAAAGAAATTAATTATAATAAATAGTTCTTTAAAATAGAAAGATAATATAATTTTTAATAAGAAAGTCTAAATTATATCTAATTATATATATTTTCTAGTATTAACTAGAGGTTTTTTAAATTATAATAGGAAAGTAATTAAATACTTATTTTCCTTCTATTAGAAATTCTATAATTCAATAATAGTATAAAACTAATTATTAAAATCTAAATTAAACCTTATTAAAATAACTTATAAAGTTATCTAAATTATAAGAATTCTCTAGTCTTCTAGCTATATAAAGAATCTCAACTATTTATTAAAAATTAAAATCTAAATAGGAATAAATTTAATATCAATATTTCTAATTATTATTAAATAAATAGTAATTAATCTCAAACTTAATATTTATCTATTAAACTTATATTTTATATTCTTTCTACTTAATTAAAAACTTCAAAAGTAAAAAAAGATATTTCTTCTACTAATTAACTACTAGTAAGAATATAATAATATTATTAATCTTAGGAATTAGTATTTTAATAGATATTATTCTAAGAATTACTAAAATACCTTATTATAAATCAGAAATACTTATTATAATAACTACTTAGAAGTTATTACTTATTATAATATCTTATCTTACTAATTTATATATAAACTTATTAATCTTCTAGTAAAAAGAACTTAAAATATATTATAACTACTATTGAAATAATTTACTTATAAGATTACTACTTATAAAAATATCTTAAGAAACCTTAGTACTTTCTATTACTTTTTATATTAATTAATTAGTTATTTATTATATGATATTATATCTTAAAAGCTTTATTTAATTAAATTATATATTTAACTAATAAGAAGCTATATTCTACTTAATATTATCTATATAGTAAATAAAACTAAGTTCTAAGTATATAAAAAACTAGACCTAGGTTTATTTAACTATAAGTAGTATAAAATACTATTTATTTAGAATTAAGGGGTAAAAGAGAAGCCTTTATAAATACTTAGAAAAGTCTATATATATAATACTACTTAAAGTTTACTAAAGTTCTATTTAAATAAGAGGGTTACTATTAGATACCTAGGTATAACCCTAGCTAGTTATCTAGGTGTAGCCCGTAATACTAAATAAAGTTATTTTAGTTATTATAGAAATAATATAATATTTCCCTAAAACCTTTTTATATAATAAGATTAATTATAATATTTTTAATATTATAGTAAAAGTTCTAGTTATCATTTCAAATTCTTAAAGTAAGAAGAAATACTTTTAGAATTTAGATAAACTTTTATACTTTCAAAAATATAAGCTAAGTAATATTTTAATATACTATTACTATATATACCCTTAGTTAGCTTATAAAAACTAAATACTAAATATTTTAATTAAGGAGAGGATTAAATAATTATTAGTTTTGAATCTAGATTTCTTAAGGAAAGTTTAGATTTTTAAATAATAATGATTATATAATTAGCTTTCTAATTAAAATAGCTATAATACTATATAGTAAGTATATTATAAAGAGGGATCTTAGTAATATTTTTTTGAACTCTTTTATCTTTGATTTAAATACTTTAGTTTATATGTTCTAAAATACAGAATACTTTATAATCTTTTAAAAAATCCTTATAGAAGATTATATTTAGTATAATATAAAGTTTATGTTTATTAAAAGCTATAGAGATATTAAGGTTTTTATTATAATTAGTAGAACTAAAGAAGTTAAATTATACTTATATAATATTATTCTCTATACTATTTTAATTATAAATTCTATCTCTTCTTAATAATTATAAGAATAAGGCTACTAATAGGATATTAAGTTAAATAGTTTATCTCAACTATAGATGAATAATTATTTTAAGATTATTACTATTAATATTTAATATAATTAGTAAGTTTCTAAATATTATATATTTTATAAGACGTTAGTGTTTTTAGTTATATAATTAATATAATATAAGTTCTCTCTTAAATATTACTACTTTTAGTAGTATATTATAACTACTATTTAAAAACTCCTAAAAAGTAATAAATAGCTCTAGTACTTATAGTTAGAATATCTTAGTAAAAAGCCTTTTAACTACTTTATCTTAATTATATAAAGTGCTTATATTATTAATAGCTATTTGAAGTATGATAAGTATTAACCTATTTAAAGAATATATAAAGCTTATACTATTAATAAGATGAAATATGGGATCTAATATATAGAATATAATAGTATTTTATATACTACTTCTAAAAATATTACCTTTAATTTCTATTCTTATTATTAAGATTATAATAATTATATTTTAATTTTAATATTTATAAATAGAGCTATTAATTACTCTTAAGACTTTTATCTTATTAGTTATATTGGAGCTATGATTATAAGAGTATTCAAAAGCTTTATTACATTCCTTAAGTATTAATATAATATTAATATTAAGGTCTTAGAATATAATAATAAGATCTTTAAGTATGAGAATTTAAATATAATCTAACTTTATGAAATATATATTTTAAACTATCTACTTTATAATAAAAGGCTAAAATAGAAGTACTAAGTATATTAAAGTAATTACTAAGATATATATAAGAATTATAAAATATAGAAGTAAACTATTTTATAAGATTTAATATAAAA
>AMCV02000004.1:2146748-2208385 GCA_000350065.2 Colletotrichum orbiculare MAFF 240422
TTAATATAAACTTAAGTATAATTAGTTAGTATATTTCAAGAAGTATACTTTTATTAACTTTTTAGTTAATTATATTCTGACTAATTAATATTAAATATAAAACCTAATTTGAAATAGACTTATAATAATTTATAATATTTCTTTTAATAAGACTTTTTCTTATAAGGATTCAACCTTTCTATAAGATAATTTTGAATACTTTAATTCTAATAAAGTTTTATACTAGTTATAAGAGTAAATAATTATATTAAAGCTATTTAGAATTAGTTTAATTACTTATTTAAATCTTAATAAAAAAGTCTAATAAAATAAGCTATATTAAAATAAGAAGTAGTTAGAATAATTTAAAATCTTATATCTATATAGTAATTATTCTAAAGCTTTATAAAGTATTATTTAAAACTTTAAAATCCATATTAATAATCTTTCTAGAATTACTTATTATATTTTTCTATACTTTTATTTATATAAATAAGATTATAGAAAGATAAATAATTCAAATACTTATGGAGAAAGGTAAATACAAAAGATAGATAAAGTATTATATTAGAATAACTAGGAGATCTTTATTTAAAACTACCTTTTTAATTAATATTTCTTAGTTATTTTAAGATATTTTCAATTACTCCTACTTATAGTTATAAAGTAATATAAATAATTAATTAGAAAAAGTCCTAAGAATCTAACCTTTTAAAAACTTTAAGATATAAATATTATAACTTCTAATAATAAATTTTAATTATAAGGTAAATTAGATAATAAAGAATATTTAAAATATAGAGAAAGACAAATTCTTATTCTAAGAGTCTTATAGTAGAAATTATTATTATTACTTATATCTTACTTAGTGGTATATTATATATTTAGCCCCCTACTTAGTAGGTAGCTTTATATAACGCTTAGTATTAAATCTCTATAATTAAAGAAAACCTAGTAATATACTATAGCCTATATATATCTCTATAGGTAAATATAGTAGAAAAGACCTAGTAGTATAGTATTTAGTTTAAACTTAGCTCTAATTTAGAAATAAGTAATATAAAATAATAGAGTAATAACTAGGTATGCAAACTTATTAGTATAAGTTGTATAATAGTCTCTATAGTAATAGCTTTAAAATATTAAACTTACTTTAGTAATACTTACAATATCATTTCATACTAGCTAGCTACTAATAATACTACTAATATACCTTAATAATACTAGCTTTATAGATAAAAGAGAGTAATAGAAAACTAGCCCTCTCTTTATCTTATAATAATACTACTACTACTAATAATAATAATAATAATAAGAATAAGAATACTATTACTATACTTAACCTTTATAACCTTAATATAAATATTAATCTTATTAAGACTATTAATGATTATGAGGACTATAGCCGTTTTTATAAAAGTCCAAATAAGTTAGTATTATATAAGGATAACTTTACTACCCTCTTTAGCCTTCTTAAAGTAACTATAGTTAAGTTTAACTTCGAAATATTATTAGTAGATAAAGTTATTAGTATAGCTAAGAAGTATAAAATTGAAAGAATAAAAAAGAATCTAGCGTCTAAAAGTAGGATATTTAGTAATAATTCTAAATACTTCGAATATATATTAGAAGTAGCTTATTGAGTATTACTTCGTTCTAAAAAAGTATATATATTAAAATCTATAACTAGTAGTCATTAGCTAATAGTTAGGAAGGCTTAAGATAGTATTATTAAATAAGATAACCTAAGGTTAGAGATATCATACTAATTTGAAGACCTAAAGTAACTATAGCTGTAGTAGTTAGTATAAAGTAGGTTGGAGTATAAGTCCTAGCCGGATACCAAATATTTTCTATATGAAGTAAAAGGCTTACTTATATCTTACTTAATAGTATTTATTTATTTATATATTAAAATTATAATAGTAGCTTAATAGGTTTATCTTAAGAGTTATATTAAATTATATTCCTAAAGTATGGTTAATAAACTTCTTATAAGAAATTTAAAAGTTTTAAAATACTATTAAGTTTAAACTTATAAACTTAATAAGTATAAATACTTTTTAGAAATTAAAATTTAACTAGTTATTTATAGAGATTAATAATTATAAGATAATTATAAGATTTATATAGTTATTCTAATAAGTATATTATTTTAAATTCTTATAATAATTATTAACTATTTTAATCTTAAGTTATTTTAATATAATATAATTAATAGTTCTATATATATAATACTTAATAAGGTTATTTATATAGAAATACTATTAGATTACTAAATACTAAATAAGATTTACTATTTTAATAAAATATTATATAGTGTATAAAGATTATCCTTTTTATAATAATACTATTTAGAAGTAAGCTTTAAATATTTTATCTTTAAACTTATTATAAGTCCCATTTAATATAGTAGTTTAACGTCTAGCTAGCTTTTACTATTTTATAGTAAGAGCAGTAGGTTCAAGTCCTATAGTAAGTAACTGCAACTAATAGCTATATACTTTCTAATTATATAAACTAAATGTAATAACTACTACTAGTTATTAGCTCTTACTAATAGCTATTATAATAGCTAGTAACTATTAATAGCTAGTAATAGGTATTGCTAGCTAGTTAGTATTAATATTATATAACTATAATCCTTAATAGAATAACTATAATAAATAGGCCTATACTTTCCCTATTTATTATATATTATATTTAACTGACCATATTATTACTACTTAAGGTTTCCTCTATTTAAAAGGTTCCTTAGCCCTAGTATTATCTATAAAGTCTATAGAGTAAGAGCTAACTACTAGGTATAGCTTCTTTTAAAGGGTTCCTAAGAGGTATGTGACTTTAAGTAGATTAAAGACCTTTAATATAACTATACACTTATTATAAGAAATTTATATTACTAACTTAAGAGGTATATTATCTTCTTCTTTATATTAATAATTATATATTCTTACTCCCCTTAGAAGATATATTTAAAGTACTTATATTATTCATAAACCTTTAAAAGAAGTATTACTTTAAGAAAAGTAAAAGACTATAATAGTTTCTTAGTATTAAGGTTATTTAAAATTAAGTAGTATAATAGCTATAGCTTTTATAAATAGTATATATCAGAAAGTTCCTTAAGTATTTTATAAAGTATACATAATAGATTAAATATTTAAAATTCCTCTAGAAACTAAAGAGCTTTTATTATAGTATAATTAAGTTTTGTATATAGAGATTAAGTATTATTAATAAGATATTAGCTTTATTAGTTATATTGTAATTATAATAAGATTAGATATTACGTATATAATAAGCTAATTGCTATATTTTAATTGAAGTTTCTTAGATAGTTACTACATAGAAATTAAATAAATAATATAATATTTTAGTAAGATAAAGAGTTTCTATTTTAAGTTTAATTATAAGATTAGAAATCTATTTAATAGTTTTATAGATAATAGTAATAATTAAAAGAATTCTTAAGTATATATTATATATTTCTTTAGAAGTTTAATAGTATAATAAACTAATAAATAAGATATTATTATTATTTTGATAATTAAAATAGGTAAGGGGCTAGTAGCTTGCTCTCTACTACGACTATTAGTAGATATATTACTTCCTAAAGTATAACTTTAGTCTTCCTACTCCCCTACTAACTACTATAACTAACCCCTAGTTAATCTGAAGTTAAATCCCTTATAGCTATAGTTAGTATACTTACTTTATATTAACCTTTTTAATAATAAATAACTAATAATTCCTTCTATAATAACCTTATACCCTCACACCCTTATACTTTTATAGTTATATATAATTTAAATATCTCGAGATATTTAAATACTACTTACTATACTCTATTTAAATATTCATTATAACCTTAATATCTATAACCTTAATATCCTCTAGACTAAACCCTACCTACGTTTAAGATAAGACTTTATACTATTAATATAAAAGTTCTCTACTATTAATATAAGTTAACTTATAATCTCTATATAAGTATAATAAGATTTAGCCTATTCTTATTAGTAAATAATCTTAATATCTTAAATATAGCTAATATATAAATAATATTTATATAGATATAGATACTTTTAGTATAATTAGATAGCTTTTAAAACTTTTATAATTATATTACTATAATATTCTAAAGTATCTAGTAACTAGTATTATAGTAGTATATTAGTATTAGGGTATTATCTAATTAATATTTAATTTCTAATACTATTAACTTAATATAGTAAGTTATAAGTTGGCTAAATAATATTCTTTTAAATATCTATAAACTATTTATTAATTATAATATTTAGGATGATTTTATTAAGGCTGATTCTAATAAAGTAATATTTATAATTATAATAGTTATAGTTAGATATCTTATACTTATTCTATAGTATTTTCTTATAAGTAGCTATATAGATTTCGAGGAAACTTTAGTTCTATTGTAAAAGATATAGAAGAATAATAAATTATAGAATGCCTAGTTTTTAGTATTTTGTTTTATTCTATCTTTAAGAGGTTTATAAAAGTTCTTAATCCTATAATTTCAATAGTTACTTTTAGTTATATATATTAAACCCTAGTTTTAATAAAGCTTTTTTATATAGATTGTTACTATAAGGTCTTTTATTACGATAAGGTTGAATATTAGAACTAAGAGTATAGTTATCTATAATAATAGGTAATTTTATTACTATTCTAACTAGTTATAAACTAGTATTAGTATGAATGCTATTATTAGGTAGAATTTATAGTTAAATCTATATATAGGGTAAAGAGTTTAGATATTATTCTAAGTATAGAGTAAAAGTAACTAAATAATTAAAATAGAGCTTTTAATATTATCCTAAGTTATTTAAGAGGTTATTTTTCTTAATTATTTTATTATTATATTTGAAATAGATTTTATAATGAATATATTTAGTAGAAATAAGATAGATAAATTTTATCTTATTATTTAAATCTAATATAATAGTTAGTAAATAATATATTATATAATTATTAAAATAGTATAATTATATATAAAGTTGTAATACATAGATATTTATAATTACTAATGATAATAAGAGATTTTATAAAAGTATTTTAAAATTAAATATATATCTTTAAGAGATTTTATAACTAATAGTTTTATAAAGTTTCTCTAGAACTACTTACTTAGTATTTTTATTATTTAGATTAATATAGTAAATTAATTAAAGTATTTAAAATTATAATAAAAAAATAATTTTAAAAATAATTCTAATATTTAAAGGTTTCAATAAGATTTTTAATTGTTAATTAGAATTCATAGATTTTAAAGTATAATAGTAATAAGATTAAATAAAAAGCTTAGGAATATTAGAAGTTCTTTCTAATTAATAAGAAGTATTTAAATAGTTTATAAATAGTATTATTTTTCTTCTTATAAAAATAGAAATTTAATATAAATAATAAGATAATAGAAAGAACTTCTTATAAGATATAAATAGAAAGTTTAATTAATATTATTTTAAAAAACTAACTTATAAATAGAGTTTTTAAGATTAGAAAGATATATTAAAACTAATATATTTAAGAAGTAGAATTTATACTAATTAAATCTTAAGTATTAATACTATTTCTATAAGTCTTATCCTATTTAAACTGCTTAAAATAGAGCCTTATATAGTATATATAGCTATATTTAGTTATATATAATATATACTAGATTTTGCCTCCTAATTATATATAATATTACCTCACCCAACCTTATTAGTAGATTCCTAGTATTATAATAGAAGCATTTTAGTAATATGCTACTTTACTAATAAAAAACATCTATGCATTCTGAAGTTTAGCTAGCCGCTATAATAGTACTACTAAGTTTCTTCAATATAAAAATATCAATTAAAATTTAATGAAAAATCAGAAAAATATCTGAGAAAGATAGTTAAATCATAAAGTAGTAGAATAATAGGGTTTTAGTTAGAGAGAGGGCTAAGTTAGGATTAGGGTTTAGAGTTAGTAATAATATATATGAAAAAAGGCTGTTAAGAGGGTCTGTCAATTTACCAAAATGCCTCCGTCGCAATACCAGGAATCTCGTCAGTGATACATACTGCGTAGATGTGCTATGGATGCATACCTGCTCTGTGCATAGTACACAGTACAAGTAGTGTTCGTGAGCACGCTGCGCCTGTGTAGACCAGGGGGCCATCGGAGGATCATGCCGAACCAATAGCGAAGCTCCGAAGTCCTGCTTGATCCCGAGACTAGCCAATTGACCGCTGCGTAATGCTGATTACCCCTTGGGTGGTAAACACCAGCCCGCAGAACCCTGCAGATGGCCATGGAGCTAAGTCCTGAAGCTTGTCAGGACCCAGAATTGCAGGGTTGTTTGCTATGAAGCTCTGGGCCTCAAGGTCACTTTCAAAGGCTCACGCGCGGACGAGCGAGAGGGGCTGACGGGTGAAAGCTGTGAGTGGAAAACGTCAAGTTTCAACAAATCAAGTGCAGACTGCAACGCTACCAACAGGTTGCCCGGTTTGTGTACTGCTTTAATTTGAAAATTTTCCTCCGGTGTTCTGCGACTCGGTGATCGATCTGCAAAGGCAGGGAGGGACGTGGAATGGTGGTGGACGAGGAATGCGGTTCAAGATACAAAAGACCTGTCTCGTCTCACCACTCAGAGCGACTGGCACTCCATCTCATCACTTTGCGCGACTAGCAGAATCCTTGCTCGTATCCCCCAAAGAGCAAAGCAAACAAACAAGGGACCAGTTCGGTATCTTGGTCTCAGATCCCGGGTTTCCTGCTCGTCTTATTAGTTGCCGCCGCCGCCAGTGCTTGCGCATTATCCAAACCCGAGGAGAGGGCTCTGCATTGTCGACACGAGTCCTGAGAGAACACCCGCGGGAGAAAGATCTCCTGGGACTTTACCTTTGATCCCGTTCTTCGACGACAGGAATATCAGTGCCGCAACAGGATCCTGCGGAGGGTCATACCAGATTCCATCATGGGTCTCGTCACGTTGAAAAACCTCCTCTTTGGCAGGACACCTGCACCCGCTCGCAAGGCGTCCGTCGAGCGGGAAGGGAGCACCATGTCCGACGATACTATTATAGGCGCTGATTTGGAACGCCAACCACTATTGGGAGTCCGGACGGCGTCGACGACCACCATGGGGAGCGTGACATCCACCACATCGACGGCCTCCACCGAGTCGTCACGCCCGTTCCGCATCGACGCTCGTGTCATATCAGACGCCACTATTGGCCTCTCGGACGGGCTGACGGTACCCTTTGCCCTCACCGCCGGTCTGTCTGCGCTTGGCCAGACAAAGGTGGTCATCTACGGTGGCATGGCCGAGCTGATTGCCGGTGCAATTTCCATGGGCCTGGGAGGCTATCTTGGAGCCAAGAGCGAGGCGTGAGTCTGGAAAATCTACTGGCTACGGACCATGCAAACTGACGCGAACTCACACCAGTGCCTCTTACCGTGAGACACTGAACGAATGCACCCGTCTCACGCAACAAGATCCCAACCTCGCCCGCGCCCAGGTCCGCGAGGTCCTCGAGCCGTACGAACTCCCCAAACAGACCCTCGAGGAGGTGACGGACCACCTCTCAACGTCGCCCCGCCTCGTCGACTTCCTCATGCAGTTCCACCATTGCGAACAGGAGCCCGCATCCAACCGCGCCTTCATCTCGGCCATGACCATTGCCGCGGGATACCTGCTCGGCGGCCTCGTCCCCTTGTTCCCCTACTTCTTCGTGCCCTCCGAGGACGTCCACCTCGCGCTCTACGTCTCCGTCGCCGTCATGGCCGTGGCCTTGTTTGTCTTTGGATATATCAAGACATGCATAGTCTCGGGGTGGCACGACTCTAGGTGCGTGAGGCAGGGTGTTGTCGGCGGGCTTGAGATGGTTATTGTGGGCGGTGCTGCTGCCGGAGCGGCCATGGGTTTGGTGAAGGCGTTTGACCAGTTGGCGCAATCCGATGACGCGTCGGCGTTGGCGAAGAGGATATTTTGATACCACATTTGCTGTTTTCTCCTTTCTTGTTGACCTTGTTGATGACTCCTTTCGTTTCCCCTCTATGCGTACAGACTATGTGTGCAGGATGGCTTTACCCGTCTGGAAGTCCTCCCTTCCTCCCTCCTATGTTTAGCATTGCTCGGCGTTATTGCTCGGCGTTATTTGAGAAAGCTTCAAAACCTATTTGTTTTAACTGGCATGGTGTGTGGAGCGATGATGCTGCGGGATTCAAAACCATACCGGACGTTACGTCGGGTACAGATGTAAAGGAAAAGGCCTACAGGTTCAAGTGAATACCCCAATTTCGCCGAGTGACGCGCGCGAGAATAATTGCGGGAATGCAAAGTGATTTTTACTGGTTCCATAACATTTGCCTGGTCATTCGGAGACGGCAATGGCGGAACAATTGACTGTCGACAAGGCATTGTCGTCGTCGTTGTTGTCGTAATTGTTCACTACGAAGCTTGTGCTCGTTGTTTGAATTGGACAGCACATCTACACTTGTGATCAGAGGACCGTCTGGGGTTGCCTTATTCTACGTGGTAGCCAAGGATGTATCGGCTGTATCCGTATCCGTACGGATACACTGCAGGGCACTATCTGTTTTGCGAGGTTCTTCCACCACACAACAATCAGCCACATCAATGCAGCCAGTGATGTGGCTGACCGATGGCGCCAAATGTGGCTCGGCGACTTGTTGCAGCGAAATTGGCTGCAGCTAGTAAGGATGAGCTGAGGAGACGTTTCACATTGCAAGCCCGCTCTCTCCTGTCGCACCTGCAACAGCTCAGGGTCCTCTCTGTACGGACCCGATCACGAGTAGACACAGGTGAGAAACTCATACACACGAGTTCAACAGCAGGCCTGTTTCACGCGACATCAACAAGTCGCTCGAACGTTTGGCTTCACCTTGTCTCGCTTTTGTTCACGTCCTCATCCAGCGAGTTCTGTCCATCATCTTAAGTGTGACGACCCTTGACGTGCTTCACCCACGACACTAAAGATTTGATTCGACGGAGTTTGACCCCGGACGCTCACCCTCCACTTCCTAATTAGTTTGTTTGTACGTTACCTCGCCTCATCTGCAGTGGCCTACGCCCACGGAATTTGAACGTCGCAACTGCTTCCAACCATCCTTTTTTCCTCGCCCGCCGCGCGCCATCAAACGTCTCCCAGGCCGACGTCCAAAACATTACTCACGATGCCACCCAAGTCGAAAGCCAAGATCGACGAAGCTCCCGAGGCTTTCACCCCTCAGAGGTTCGAAGAGGAGCTCAAGAATTTGGCAGCCAAGGCCAAGAGTCAGACCAGCGGGAGATGTCTTAAACAGCAGGCCTCGACTTATCTCAAGACAGGTGCCCTGCTGGCCCTCGCAGCTATCTACAGCAATGTTTGTCAAATGGCGCTCTCACCCGTCTATGGTTCTATTCCGTCCTCGATATACCATGCAAAGGTCGTCATGGTAGCCTGCTTCTTCGGCTGGTCGGGCAACGTGTTGCTCAACCGCACTCTGCCGTTCAACATCGCCAAACTGCTTCCCGTGTTTGCCGCTTTCATACCTGTCACTCAATTTTACCTGTACAAGACGAGTGGCACTTTGACGGCACATTGGGGCCCATTGGTTACCGAGGCCGTGACGATGGCACCCCTGATTTTGATTTCCGTCAGCTGCGTGGCGACTGAGCTCGAAAAAGCAGACCTTTCAAAGCTGCCCAAATTCCTCGCCGACGCTGGTCCAGGACTTGGGTCTTGGGGCTTCTTCAAGTTGGCAGAGAGGCTGTCCAAGGATTATCTCAACACCTACGTTGGCCAGTCCATATTTCACACGCGTATCGGACTTCATGTGCTTCTCAGCGCGGCGTACTCCATCTATGCGCCTTCGCGGCTATTGCTCTTCGCACTTCCGGCCATCTTGCATACGGTGGTCTGGAATACCCACGCGCTGACGCCCATGGCCACGGCTTCGCTCAACAGCACCTTGCTCGTCGACGACTGGTTCCTTCTCGACCGCAAAGAGTCCATCACCGGTTACGTCTCTGTGCTCGAGAGTTTGAAGGAAGGCTATCGGGTCTTGAGATGCGATCACTCCCTCCTTGGCGGTGAATGGGTCAGGCACAAGGGCCCGCGAGTCGCAGAACCCATTTATGGAGTGTTTGTAATGCTCGAGGCTGTTCGTCTCGTCAAGACCAAAAACCCCGTACCTGACAGTGAGGCCAATGCCCTCAATATGTGAGTCCCTGTGGAGGTTCGACTTGCGAACGGGGAACTGACATGGGATTAGTGGTCTGGGAATTGGTACACTCCCTGCAGCCTTGGTTGCCCATGGCATCTCCACCACCGTCGTTGAAATCGACCCCGTCGTGCATGAGTTTGCCTCAAAGTATTTCCAGCTTCCCTCAAACCACACGCCCGTTATCGCGGATGCTGTCAGCTACACGGCCAAGCTGGCACAAGACCCGGATGCGAGATACGACTACATTGTCCATGACGTCTTCACTGGCGGTGCAGAGCCCGTCCCCCTCTTCACCTTGGAGTTTCTTCAGGGCCTCAACACCCTTCTGAAGCCCGATGGTGTCATTGCCATTGTAAGCTCATTCAAACAACGCACAGCGCACAGCGCACATCGCGCATTTGCATCACAGTCGAGCTAATTCGCTCAGAACTACGCTGGAGACTTCCTACACCCAGCCCCGAAGCTAGTTGTCGACACCATCAGATCCGTATTCCCTTCGTGTCGCATTTTCCGGGAATCGGAGCATCCCAGCAAGAAGAAGATTGAAGAAGAGGGCCAGGATTTCACCAACATGGTCATCTTTTGCAAGAAGACCAGCGGTAGGATTGCCTTCAGACAGCCTGTCGAAGCCGACTACCTCGACAGCCGAACGCGCCGGGTCTTTCTGAAGCCCCAGCACGAAGTCCTGCCCAAGCACTTCCTTGACGGGGATTACGGCTTGTTGAGGAATAATGACACCGAGCAGCTCACAAAATGGCATGAGAAGAGCGCCTTGGGGCACTGGGAAGTTATGCGAATCGTCCTGCCCGACAACATTTGGGAGCAGTGGTGAAACTGAATAATCTACATCGGTAACAGCTCGGGAAACGCGTTACAGATGCGGAGATTGTAGATAGATCCAACCTATCTCACAGACTTAGACCCAAATCGTGCAAACAATAGGACGGTGAAAATGTGATTTCCCTGCGGCCCACCGCAATCGTCTAGGAAATACATTGCGCGCATCCTAGTCAGAACGCTGCAAAAGGCACAGTCTCACTTCACAGATATTGCAACATCCCACACCTGCCCTCTATTCGTGTTTCAAACCTTGTCCGCCGCTTCTATTGCACGCTCTCGGGCAGCATTGTTGGAATCGCTGATGTGTTCGGTGAGGTAGGACGGAGGAAGGTCGACTGCGTTATAGGGCCCAGCGACAGGCTCACCAAAGCTCAGGTGGACAGGCACAACACCGGTCCAGACCGTTCCCACGACGTGGCTGTCCGTCTTGTCGTTCTTGTCGTCCGAGGGCGGACCTGACCTGATCTTGGCACTTCCTGCGGTGACGGTCACCTTGAGGATGCTGGTGGGCGACAGCTCGGCATTGTTTGGTGGCACTCTCGTCCCCTGCCAGCGGCCGGGAACGACGCCGTTGGTGATGAGTTGCATTGCGTACAGCCTCTCGGACGCGTCCTCGACGAGAGCGGCGTGGCCGAACAGCACGGCCGAGCCGTAGTTGTAGCTGTGAGAGTTGGGCGTCAGGGCCATTACGAGGCCGTCGACGTGGCTCGCTGCAACGCAGACGGGCAGACCTTCCTCGGTTGCCGTGGACGAGCGAGCGATGTTGACGAAGCGTGAGGAGACGTAACCGTGCAGGTAGAGGTCAAGGACGTCGGTCTCGTCAGAGAACGGGCGGGCGAAGGATCTCATGTGGCCGATCATCGGGAGTATCATCGGAAACGGGCTGCCTGGGATGTTGAAGGAGACATGGAGGAAGGGGCTCGTGTTTACGATATCATGACCTGTGCCGAGAGCATAGGACGCTGGGGGAACGTTGGATGGTAAGCGTGAGATTGTTTGCGTGATGAGATGTATGGCATCCTACTCTTTGGCTGTACCTTTTCACGGTGCCATAAGGTCTCTTGGGGTATTCAAGCTCCGTGTGAGGCATATTTACATACAACGGCCGCACTAAGGAATGCGACTTGGGTGAGATGGAGGAGGAGTGCGGGCGAGTGATGATAGTCTCTCGCCGCCGAGGGTCTGGGCCAGCATTTCAAGTCTGCGCAGCACTACAATGACGCCCATAAGAACGGCCAAGACTGATGTGATAGAGCAAGTTTTGGTGTAGCCATGCACTCGATCGCGCCGGTCACGCCTGCGGGTTACGCCTGCAGCGTCATGCAGTTGACTCAGCCGACGACCGGGCCGGTTGTAAGATGCCGGCTGGTCGCGGTTCAGGTCCGAACGGAGCGGAGTTGGACGATGCGGAAGTGAAGCGACGACTTATCATCCTCATCCCCGTTATAGTGCATAAACAGGTAGCCCGATGGATGGCTCAGCATGGTCTGTAGACTCGGGCAGCCTTATTTGTAGCACTGGGGCAGGTAGAGGATGAGACTTGTACACTGCGAAGCAAGCCTGATTGGCAGACACGATTGTGAAGGAATTGAAGTAGCTCCGCTGTGATTTCGTCCAGCCGGTGAGTGTATTTACTGCGTATACATGCCCTACTAGATTTGAGAGAGGCTATTCACGTTCCGTGCCAAGAATCTCGCGGCTTCATCTAATTATGAAATGACACTGCCAGCAGCCATAGCTAGATCAAAGCTCAAGATGGACGTCTAGCCCAAGAGGCTAAAATCCGTCGTCGAAGTCGGTAGCAGCCGAAACGCAGAGCCAGCAGAACGGCGTGTCCGAACGTCTCGGCCTCCCTCGAGTTGCTTTGCTAGTGCCTGGGTCACGTGTCGGTACCTTGTTTTTCCTTTTCCCCCCATTTCCATATCCCTGTGGGTGCCCCCCTTACAATAATAGCTAAGGCATTTGCCTAGTATTTAACTAGATAAATATATGTTGCTACCTAACCTATAGTATATTGTTAACTATACGTAACTATTAGCTATATATTAATATTTTTAGGTATATAAATATTGCTTTATTAAAGTAATTATTAAGCTAAGTGTAAATAAGTTTCTAAATATTAGAAATCGTAAGTATTTATAACCTATAAATATTTATAGACTATTTATCAATACTTATAGTATTACTAACTAATTTTAATATTATAATAAGTATTATTTATTAATTAATATAATTCTTATACTTAGGCTTAGTATTACTAATAGATATATGAGATAAAATTAATTACTTAAAGTAATTATTAATTACTACTACTAAAAATAGCTAAAGTAATTAGCTTATCCTACTCCTATATATTTTTTTTAGTATATACTATTTAAATTAAGCAGCATCTATCACCTTAATAAGTATTAGACTTAATTTAGACTTTTACTAGTAGTATTAACTATGAAATACTAATAGCTTATATATATTAAAAGCATTAGTCTATATATAATAGTAAAAAAGATATAGTAGTTTTAAGTAACGTAAGCTCCTAGTTTCTATTACTTATCTTTTTAAATAATACTATATATAAATAGGAAGTTATAATAATAAGAAGTCTAATAATAATATACTATAAGCTATATTAATATACTTTTAAACTAGTAATAAGGTTTCTCTAATTAATATTAGATATAATTAGAATAATAATATAAAAAACGTATAACTAGCTATCTATATATAATAAGATATAATAAGTTAGCCTTATACTTATATCTTTTAAATAAGGTTTAAATAATTTATATTTATAAGTATAATAAGTAAAAATATAGTCTAATTAAGCTATTTTAACATTTAAACTATTAGTAATAGTATATTTAAAATACTAGTTATACTTTAGTATAATTTACTTAGCCTTAGTATTAAATAATATATAAGAAATATTAACTATAGTTTTAAATAATATAAAACCCCTTAGAAATAGTATTATACTATATAAAGTAAAATAAAACTAATATTTAGTTTAAGTATTTAGATAATAATTAGAAAAAATAGAATTTTTAAGTAAACTCTTATTTTAACTAATAACTTTTTTAACCTATTAATCCTAAGAACTTTCTCTAGTTATATTTAATAAGTCGAAAAAAATACTACTTCTCCTCCTCACTATCTATAGATATAAGCTAAATATTAATCTTATCCTACTTTTTATAATAATATTAATTTATTTAAAACGGCTAAAATAAGTAGAATATACTTAGTAATATTAAATAATAACTTTTTCTACTATTTAATCTACTTATTTAAACTAAATAGTATAACTTAGTACTAATAGTTATTATTATAAGTAGTAGTTAATTTACTTCTAAAATTTATATCTATCCATACCTTTCTAATAAGTATACTTATAATTATTATAATAGTAGTTTTAAGCTTAGTCTAAATAATAGTATTAATATAAATAAGATTAAACTAGATTAATTTAGAATAAGATATTTTATCATTATTTTTAGGAATATTAAATTTAATAGTTATATTATTAATAAGAAACTAGGTAGCTATTAATAAAACTTTAAATAGTATAAAATACTTCTACTAAAAATTCTTTATACAATTTATTAATTCTAGCTTATCTTTTACAAAAATATTAAAAAGTAATAAGTGAATAGTCTATTAGATATTCTTAAAATTAAATAAGTCTTACTTAAAATATTTATAATTAGTCTATAAGATAATATTTTTATAAAACCTATTTAATATAATTAGTATATTAACTCATAATACTAAGTTATATATTTATATTTTATCTCTGTAATTAGGATTATTATTAGTAATAGTAATCTATACTCTTATATTATATTAAGATAATATAAACTAATATAAATATTAGGATAAATAAACTATTAGTAATACTTATTTAACTTATAAGTTATAAGTTTTTATATAAAAGGGTTATGAAGTTATTAGCTAGATTTAAAATTCCTAAGATTATTAAAAATAAAAACTTCTTCAAGCTTTCTAAGATTAATACTTATAGTTAGTATAGCAAACTTACTAGATATATTAAAACTAGCAGAAGTATTAGAGTTAACTAATTTAGCATAAAATCTTCTTCTATTTAATAAAACTATAGTAGTAGTATTATAAAACTACTAGAATAAGTAGCATGAATTAATGATTTATAAAGCAAACTACTAAGGGTTATACTTATTAGCTTTAAGTTTACTAATAATTAGTAAGATATTAATCTTAATATTAATAACTAAAACTATAGTTAAGATATTAATAAGTAACAGCTTATAAATCTAACTATTTATAATAATATTAAATTTACCTACTTTAATATCTTTATTAAAAACTTTAAAAGAACTATTATAAAATAACTTCTTAATATACTTATCCTTCATCTAAAACTAAGTAATAAATACTATCTTAATAGACTAATAAGTATACTCTTAAAAAGAATAACTAAATATATTATAAAATAACTAAATCTTTTTCTAATCTAGAAGTAAGAAAAAAATATATAGTATAATAGTATACTACATAGTAATAATTAGTATAAATATTTAATTTATAATTAATATCTAGAATATTTGAATAAAACTTCTATATTTAGAATAAGCTATATCTATTAAATAAGTTTAAATAATATTTAAAATAGGAGTAATTATAATTAGTATAGAAATCTTTATAATAAAACTTATTTTAATAAAATATACTTCCCTCTAGTTCTTAATAAGTAAAATTTCTATAAAGATATATTAATATATAACTTTATAGTAATATTAACTATAAGTACTACTTATTAAGTTAAAATCTAAATTACTTTTCTTTATATAATTAACGTTATAATTATAATATTTTTAATAAGCTATAAGATATTTAAAACTTAAATTATCTTACTAGTAAGGGAAATTACTAATATTAACTATGATAAATACTAAGAAGAATAAGAATTCTTCTTTAAAGTTTTACTAGATAAAGATACCTTCTTCTAGATTATATAAGTATATACTAATAACTCTCTAGATATCATTTAAATTTAAGTTATAAAAGCTTAAAGTAAGTAGGATAATATTATTCTATCTATTATAATTCTTATTAATAAGAATAGTAATAAAGAAATAAATACTTATAATTAACTTATATATATTATAGTATAAACCAAAGCTATCTATAAAATATAAGAAAAATATAGAATAAGCTTTATATCTAATATAATTATTAATTAAAATCTATTTTTTAAACTTTTTAATCTTAAACTTACTACAAATAAGAGCTATCTTACTAATAGGAAAAACTTTCTTAAAGATACTATTTAATTTATAATAAATAAAAAGAATAATAATTTTAATAAAATCAATATCTCTATTAAGAAGACTAATCAAACTATTAAAAATATAATTATAAGTAAAATTTATTTCTCTTCTTTGAATCTAAACTATAAGAATAAATTTAACTTAATCCTCTAAAATATACTATTTATTAATAAAAATTACCTCTAGTAAGTCTTTAAACAAGTAACTACTAGTAATAACTAGACCTATATTACATAAAAAGGCAATCAGATTTACGAAATTAATAAATACTTTAATTTTAACTATAATCTTCTTATTCTTCTTATTAGAAATCTTATAATATATAGCATTAAATTCAGTTTACTTATTTTTTTAGACTTCTATTATATAAATAATATATAGTTAGTTAGGATTATTATAATTGTAATAAGTATTATATACTTCGTCATTATACTGTTACAATATAATATTAAATATAAAGATAGATTTACAAAACTAATTAGTAATCTAAAAATAATAGGTAAATATTCTAAAAGTTATATAAATTAAAATAACTTAAGTAGAACTATTCTATAACTCTATAGGTATATTAATAAGCTTAGCTATATTAAAATATATTTACTTTATTAGTATTAAAACTATAATATACTTAGTATACTTAATAAGGTTAAAAAGTATGTATTTTGCAAAAAATCTATATTAACGCTAACTCTTATACTAAAAAGCTTTTTCATATTAAAAACTACTTTTAAAAACTATAACTAAAATAAAAATAGTAGATACTTAATATTCTTCTTCAAAATTAATATATTCTAAAGTAGAAATATTATATTAAAACTTTTAATATACATCTAAAAAATCTCTTTAAGATTCTTATAATATTGATTAGAAATACCTAATAAGATAACCTATATATTAAGTATAATATAGAAATTATTAAGAAGAATCATTTTATACTTATAAAAAACTTCTTTATAATTATATTAAAACTTAAGTTATAAAGAGTAATAAGAAGTAAAAAAGTAAGAATAATTAAGATAGTCTTATCTATATTATAAGAAACATCTATAAACTGAGAATTATCAGTAAAATCTATAGTATTAAAATCTTAATTATCTCTAGTCTCCTCCTTATTAATATCTAAATCTTTACTCTTATCAAAAAAATTATTATTATTATTTTAATAAGTAGTTAGAATACTTAGTTTTTAAATAATAAGCAGATTATCAACACTATTAACAAGTAGCATATCATTACTAATAATTAAAACAACTATATTAATCTTATTACTTATATCCTAAATTTATTATTATAAATTATTCTTATTAAAATCTTAAAAAATAATTAGATATATTATAACTAAGTACTAATCTAGCTTATTCTAAACATCTTAATTATAATATCCTACTAAATTATTAAATCTATACTATTATTACTATTATTACTAAAACTAGTACTATAGTTTTTACTAATAATACCTTAGTTATTATTATTACTAGATTGACTACTACTAGCTTAACTACTCTACTATAACAGTTAAGCTAGAACTAGAGTTTATCATAACTATAGTAGCTATATATTGCTATAATAACGAAAAGTTTATAGTATTCTTATATATATAATAAAAAATTTTAAAGCAATCTATTTACTTAAATCTAATATATATATCGTGAAGTTCTCTAGTAGTTACTCTATATAATTAATAATTTATTAATATATAGTAAGTAAGTAAAAAGTTTTTCTATATCGATATATTAAGTAAGGGTAGTTAAGTTAGGATACTACTTAGTATTCTAGTATAAAAGAATTACTACTTTATTTAAACTGTAAGTATAGTATTTTTAGAAAGCTAGTTAGTATTTTTATTTAAAGTATACTGAAATGGGGTAAAGAGGAACAGCAAAAACCAAAAGAAACCCCAAAAAAAGAGGCTGTAGGTATGGCCGTATAGCTATACCAAAAGGGGGTAAATCGAAGGGTAAAACTAGCTTGAGTTGCTACTGTAACTAGCTAGCTACACTACNNGGCTAAATACGTGGCTGCGGAGGGCTACAGCCCTCCGTACGGCCAGTGGCCACGTAAACGTCCATACGGCCCAGTGGCCCCATGGCCACCCAGGCCCATCACAATCCTCCCCATTTTTGAAAGCCTAAGCGCCCCCGCGCATTCAAAAATCACCAAAAAAAAAAAAAAAAAAAAAGAACAAAAAACAACAACCAAAACAACCAAAACCNTAACCAGCCCCGCAGGGTAAAAAAAAAGTCGAAAAAAACGGGATTCGAACCATGGCTATGGCCATGCGTACGTACGTACATAACCCCTAGGCCACGCCGCATGAACGGTTATACCAGCAATACCGCTTTAATAGGTATATACACCTCTTGGTTCATAACAGAGGTGCGGTCATTATACCTCCCCTGGCAAGAGGCCTTCCATCCAACAGAGGGCAAGGCTTAATAACCCCCCTAAAGTAGTCTTCCACCATAAGGCCTAAGGCTTAACAACCAGAGGTAGCCTAAATAGGCTTCAGTTCTAGGAATAACCTCCCCTAGGTAGAGGCCTTTATCTAACCTCCCCTAGAGGTATTACACCCTTTAGCTTACCTCCCCAGGGTGGTCAATTCGCACAAAATCCAGGTATTTTTAGTATGGTATTGCATGCGTAATAATTGAAACAAAACGTTGTAACTGTAGGGCCATGTCCGGTCGGGTTTCCTTCTTTTTTCATGAGGCCTCGAGGGCCCTAGGGTAGCATACGCGTGGCTGTAACGTAGCCGTGGCCTATGTAGCCGTAGCGTACGCAGCCGTGGCGTACGCAGCCGTGGCGTACGGAGGGCTGTACGCGTTGCCGTAGGCATGCGAATCGATTGAAATGGCCGTAGCCGTTGTTTTTGTGATTTTCGGGGGTTTTTCGAGGGATCCGTGAGATCCGTGGTATCGGTGGGATCGGTGGCCTTCGTGGCCCACGTAGCCGTGGCACGCGTAGCCATGGCATACGTAGCCGTGGCATACGTGGCCAGCCCTCTTGTTGTCGCTTTCGTTGATTTTCGACGCTTTTGCCGTATGCGCGGCTATAGCCGTAGCCTACGTAGCCGTGGCCCATGTGGCCGTGGCATCCGTAGCCATTGAACAAACAGTCGTATTCGAACGTAGTTGACAGCATTGGTCTGCGAATGGGTTGGTTGGTCTATAGGCCTAGCGGCAGATCCATTTGGACAGCATAGAAGTGTCTACCTATTTCAGCCTTAATAAAAAGAAGAAATAGGTATGAATCCTAGATTGGGACTCCATTGAAATAGGGTAAAGAGGAACAGCAAAAACCAAAAGAAACCCCAAAAAAAAAGGCTGTAGGTATGGCCGTATAGCTATACCAAAAAGGGGTAAATCGAAGGGTAAAACTAGCTTGAGTTGCTACTATAACTGGCTAGCTACGCTACAGCTAAATACGTGGCTGCAGAAAGCTATAGCCCTCCATACGGCTAGTGGCCACGTAAACGTCCATACGGCCCAGTAGCCCCATGGCCACCCAGGCCCATCACAATACTTATAGATATATTTTAGTTTTTTTATATATCTCTTTCGTATAGACTTTTAAGTTTAATCTTATATATTTTTTTAAATAAATATAATAAATCTTCAAATTATTCTATAAGTAAATTATTTATTCTAAAATCTAAATTATATTATATTATAATTACTATTTAATTAAACTATTTAGTCAAGCTACTAATAGCTATATTTTACTTTTTAAAAATAGAAAACTTCTAGATTAATATTAAATATTTAGTTTAAGAAGAATATTCTAATAAAACTAGCTAGATAAGAGAAGTAAATAGATAAATCCTACTTTCTCTTAATTTCTCTTATATTATTAATAATTATTCTACTTATTCCTTACTATTTACTACTTAGCTTTTATTCTCTAGATATAATCTAGTTTTAACTATTATCTTTAATATTAAATTTCAGTTAATTTATAGTTATTTACTATATCTAAATACCTTTATATTAAATAACTTAAGCGAGTTCTACTCTATAACTTATATTTAAAACTTAAAACTAAAATTACTTTCCTAATAATTATTATAATATAGTAAACTCTATTAGAATCTATTATCTTACTAATAGTATTTTAATAAGGATTTATATAAGAACTAAAAAATATACTATTTAAAGTTCTACTAAGCTTTTTTAAATATTAGCTAAAGATTAATTAAATATTAGTTTAAAATATAAATATCAGCTAGAAAAAAACTTTACTTTTAATATTATTAATATATTATTAATGTTAAAGAGATAATATAAAATATTTTCTAGATTTTATTTATAAGTATATAGTCTTATAGTATGAGAAGTACTATAGTTTTTATCAAAGGTTTTAGAAAATTATTAAAAGTTTTATAAAATTTAATAAATATATTTTTATTAACTTATTATAATAAAGTTTGATATATATATATCGTCTACCTTTTTTAGTTAAAAATTTAGTATTAAAATTATAGATTTTCTATATTATTATTTAGATATATAGAAGTACTCTAAATATTATAGAGGTTTTTTTAAAATTAAAGAAATTTTTAAATTATAGTTAAAGCTTTAGGGATACTAGCTTAGTATTTTAATACTTAGTATATTAATATAAAACTAGCTAGGTTATTTTATAGTAAAGTTATAATATATAGTTATAAAATTATATATAAATTATTTCTTATTATTTATTACTAGAAGAAAGAAAAATTAGGAAATAGTAATATAGAGTGAGATTGAAAAAAAATAGAAAAAAAAACTATTAAACGAATTAATAGGTAAGGTACTACTAGTAGAAAAAACTACTAAAAAATAACTAGAAAAAAATAATGAAAAAACAATAATATAATAAAAAATTACTAAATAAGAACTAGAATAATTAAATTAGATTAAATAGAGTAAATACTAAAGAAATAAATTGAGATAAAATACGAATTATTTATCATCCTCTTTATCTTCTCTTTTAGAAAATAGCGGCATAACAATATTTATATACCTAAAGGTATCTTTAGTAGCTTTAACTTTTTTCTTTTTCTTCTTAGTATTTTTAGTTGCAATAGGAAAGATTTCTTTAAAATACTTCTTAAAGATAGTAGTAAAATTAGTATACTTAGGTAGCATATAATAAAGAGTAATTATATTATCCTTATTTAAATTAGGGGTTACTACTTTCTTTTATATATATTAAGTAGTCTTAAGGGCGAGATTTACTTAGTATTCTATAAATAATTAGTAAATATTTTAAAACTAAATATTTATTCTAGAATTAAAGAATTAAAACTAACTTATAATAAAGAACTTATCCTTCTTTAAAGATTTTTTAATATTTATAATATTAGCTATATAGTACTATATTTTATAAAAGTATTAGAAGCTAAAAGCTTTCCTTATCCTTTAGTGATAACTAGCATTAGATTATAAATATTTAAAATCTAAGATTTTAGAATTATAGCTATTAGCGTCTTCCTTATTTTATATCTAGGCTTATAAGAATTTCTATTAATATATTAATATAAGTATTATATTATAATAGTCTTATTATAGTATTATAATAGTATAACGCTATAGTAGTATAATACTAAGATACTTACCTCTATCTACATAATAACCTAATATTAAAATTAATAATAAGTATTACCTAAATAGCGTCGGTTCTCATCCCAGATAGTATTATTAAACTTAAAGCCTAAGTAGACTTCTTATAATACTACCTTAATATATAAAGCTAACTAGTTATAATAGAGAAAATACTCCTACTTAGAGAGATAGTAGAAGTATAAGACATAAGTATTATCTTTATTAATAAGGGACTTTTCAGCTACTATAATAGTAGTAGTACTATCCTTAGCTTTAATATTAATAGCTTTCGTCTTTCTTCTCTTATACTTACTTTTAGTTATCTTATTTAACTTAGCAGCTTACTAAATATTATTAACTTTTATTCTAAATATCTAAAATATCTTATAAACTTATTAATTATATACTTATTTATAAGATTTAACTAGGTATTATATAATAATAAAATATATATAAGATTTTTAATATACTTTCTAAAGTTAGTTAAGCTACTTAGAAGTAGTAGTATTATTTTTATTAAAGTTACCTTCTAAATTATAGTTTTTAAAGTTATGAGATATTTAATTTTATTATAATTAGATATAATTTATTAATTAGGTATTATAATATATATATTATAGTAATAACTTAATAAACTACTAAAATTTAAACTTAAAGCCTAGTAGGGAGGGTAGATAGGTTGATAATACTAGATATAGTATTTTAATAAGAGACTTAAATAAAATATTAAAATAAATAATAGTAGAAAATAACTAGTAATAGAAATATAAGAGAATAAGAATTTAGATTAAATTAGACTAAGCTAGACTAAATATAAGAAGCTGTTATAAGAAACTTCTCTCTAGTATCTATATATAGATTTCAATTAATAACTATACTAATTCTAAACTATTTACAAACCCTAAGTATTTACTAACTTAGAATAATATTCTCAAAGTTTAAAACTAGTTTATAAAGCTATTATAAGTTTAAAACTATAGTAGCTTTTAGCATATTACTAGCTCTTTAGTATTAATAGATTTTAACTAGTCTGTGGCTACTGCTATAGCTAAGTATGAATAAGTAAAAATATTTATACCTATAAACGCTAAGTATGCGTAAATACTATCGGCACTATTTAGTTAGTAATAGCGGTTAATATGCGGTTAGAGGGTCTGTGCGGGGGCTGCTACGGTTCTTCTTTTTGTGCCTACCTACATACTACCTTACCTACCTAAGTCTAGGTATTACCTTACAGCGTAAGGTAGGCTGGCCGCATCGGGAAGTTTTCCGCCAACTTCGAACCCTACTGTGTATACCATTTTACATTGGCAGGAAACCTAAAACAAATTGCCAATGTCGAAATACAGAGTGGGAGGTAATTTACCATATTCGTCGCGTCAACGAATCCCATTTATGGTAAGGTAGGAAGCCCCTGAATGGCTGCCAAGACTCCCCACGGAACCCCTGATAAATATGTATACGCCGCTGATTGTATCAGCTTCGGAAGGTTGTTCACTCGTCACAACCATCGGCTTCCTTTTGGCTCCCACCTCTTCCCACCCTCTCTCCACTCCACGCCCATCTCACATGGCCCTTCCCTGTCAAAGTCCGTCTCCAACAGGCTTGTACTTGAGCCTGTACTACCTACGTAGCCTCTCCATTTCCCCTGACGCTGAGAGCGATGTCCCTGTCGTCATGTGCACGGACCAGACTTCAGGTACGTGTCATGTACATATACTTACATCAGGTGCCTTAGAATTACTGCGTAAGGTACGTAGTCTGCGTACAGAACGCGCTTCGTGCTTTCTTCTTCGTCTTCTTCAGCAGCGTTGCGTGCCTCACATGGTTTGCAGAGAGGCAAGCTTTGCAGCGCAAAAAACCACGCCGACTGTCCCTGTCAGTGCCTCTCCGTGCAAAATGTCCACACGCCCATTGACCGCACCTGTCCGCTGTCGGTAGCTCGAGGTATTCGTGGTCGTGGTTCGACCGACCTCGCGGTCTGTCTGGTAGTGTAGCGTTTGTCCCCTCCTCGAATAGCTGGCGATATGTTCCGGCGACGAGTATGACTGCGCGGGCCGATTAAATAGTATTCATAGATGGCGTGTGGTGTATGCGTATCGCAAAAGAAGAGAGAAGGAGGGGAAAAACCAGACCGATCACGGGGTCTACCACTCGCGTACACTCCTTGCCGGTCTTCATCCCCCATGTCGAACATCGTGGGTTTCGACGCTGAAACAGAGTCGACGCACGCCACGGCCGTCTGGCGGGTGGGGTGGTCAAGGCCGTCACCCCTGTCAGCCCTGCAGACGACCCAATCAAGCCCTGATGTCTACAGGCATGAACGACGCATCCACACAATACCCTGCATTTCGACCGGTTTGAGACCCTGACCTACCTATGATACTGAGATGCATACTGCAAGTAGTGTACGTAAAGTATTCCCTTCACTCTCTTTGCCCACTTGCGAACCAGTTGCACTTCGGCGCGCGCCACGTGAGATTAAGACGCTCTCCATCTGAAAAGTTGAAGGTGACCGTACCTGCTTGCCCCTGGTTTGCTTCTGCCTTGCCTTCTGCCTTCTTCCATGTACGCATTAGGTGCAAACAGTCTCGTTGTGCGCTGCGTTTTATTGGCCTACACAGTACTTCGAGTACGACTACTTTGTATGTGATTGATATAACAGACTCTCCGCTGACGTGACATCAAGCTGGATTCCTACCGGCTACCGGAAAGGAAGCCCTGGCTTCACCTTTCCCATGCATCTCTCAAGACTGCCTACAAGTACAACTACGGGGGAGGAGGGCACCCAAAGTGTCTCCGCGTGCTAATTGTACCTGCAGGCATCGTGACCCAAGTCGGTACATAGTAAGGTAGCACGAGGAGACACACCACTTGGTTTCTCTTCATTGAGACGACGTCTTCCCTGCAACTGCTATATTGCACCATGTAGTCACATAGAGTAGTCGCCTACTTCGTGGGTGCCACTACCGAGACGCAGACCAGACTCGGACCCAAACCAGACCCAGACCCAGACCCAGACCCAGACCCAGACCCAGACTCAAACTCGGACGCACACGCGAGCCTCCTGTCTCTCGTCTGTGTTGACTCTTCACTCTCTTACGTCCCCGACAACTCACTTGGACAAGTGCAGCAGCAAAGTCGAACCTACGGCAGCTCAGCTCCAGCCATCACTCTCCTTCATTCCACTATTCGTTGCCCGTGGCGCATCCCGTCGTTGCTATCGTTTCTTTTCTCGCCTTTCGTGGCAATTCATCGTACCTCGACGCCATTCTCACCATGGTTCGTCTTGTTGTATAAATTTCTCACATCGTCTCCTCCCATTGACTGGGCTCTTCTACTTCGTCCCGGCCGGCCCGCGGCCCGAAAGTCGACATGTTTATACCAGGAATTGTTCAGGCCCTCGTTGCGGCTCTCACACTGTTAGTCGCCAGCCTTGACTTGTCCGAGAAGCCGACACTGCTACATGATGGAGGAGCCAGAGTGGATCAGAAAGAGAAGGGGAAGGTCTTGGGATGGGAGAAGCATCTGCTAACTAGGTGAGAATAGTGGCATCGTGCTCAACGCCGCGTCGTCCGCCGTCTTTCTTTTGGCAAAGGGCCGTGGCTCCAAAATCTTTCGGGACGGCCTGAGGCTGGTCCTCATTACGTTCCTTGCCTCTGCAGCCCTGTGGGCTCAGATCGACTTCGCTGCCCTTACCATCGACCCGACATCAACCACCGGCTGTCAGGTTGCCATAATATTCGCCTCCATTTTCGACCAGTTGGCCCGCTTTGCCATCGAACAATACCTACTATGGGCTATCAACTGCAACGCAAAGACGCCCACCGGCGGAATGATTCCCCAGGCCGTTTTGGGGTTACGCCTCGTCTTGGGCGCCGTCTTTGTGGGCTTCCAGAAGCCACAGGTCCAGACCGTCTGCGTAACTAGGACCGATTTGCTACCCGCTGGCGTCGTTGTTTTGATCGCAGACTTCCTCGTCCTTGCGATGCTCGCAATCAGAGCCAACTCTCTCGGTCTCACACGGGAGGTGAAAAGCAGCCACGGCTGCAAAGCCATCCTGTGGACCATGGTCGGCTTCGCAGCCTGGATTGCAGTGAGTCAATGAAATCGTAGCTTGAAAGTCATGTATCTCGTAAGGCTGACTCTGGGTTCCTCCGACAGGGCAGTATTCCCATGCTGCTTGGCATTGCCTCCATCGATTTGCTCTGGAGGACCGCACTCCCTGCTACCGCCCTCTCGTTGCTTGTTGGTGCGTGGTGCTTAGTTGGTAGACGTTGCCGTGCTCAGCTGACTTTCACAGGTATCGTCACCGGCTTTGCGGAATCGCTACTCCCCTCCCGACCTCCACAAACCGTTCATCCCGATGCACAGTCTCCACGCAACATCACCTCGAGCAGAGACATTTCAACTTCAGACTCGGACTTCCCGCCTTCGCGTTACGAGGATCTAAAAGCCGGTACGATCACTACCGTGACCACCCTCTCACAGTCGAGAGATGCTCCTCGTCCCGAATTCCAGTCCAGTGCTGGTGCCGCATTGCCCACCGTTACCGGCTCCGTGCCTGGTCAAGCTGTGCTTGGGGTTGGTGGCGTTCCCGTTCAGGGTCAGCTGTTCCCGCCAATGCGTGCGCAGACAGTTCTTCTTCGGGAAAACAAGAGGGTCGAAGCCAGGCCGAAGATGCAGCACAAGAGGAGCATATTCGACAGAGCCGGCCCAGGTGCGAGTTTCAAGAACGCCATCTCGAACCCTGTACTGCAACAGAGTGGCGAGCGGAACCCCCTTGCCAAGATAGCTACTGTTGACCTGGAAACTGCCGCAAAGAACGACCGGATGAGGAGGGACAACGATATGGCGACTCTGCAGACATCGTCCAGTCTGATTGCACAACGCCCAGCTCCACAACCGCCTGCCATCACTCATGAGGAGGCTCTGAAGAGATCCCAAAGCGTGAAGCGGAAAGAAGTCGGACCCAGATCCCCCTCAACCGACTCACAATCTTCCAAGTCAGCCGGCCTATTGTCGAATCCGCCGGCGATGACTTCGTCAGCTCAGCTTTCCCCAGGCGTGGAGGAAATTCGGCGAAGATCGCCTCGCCATATACCAGACGCCGCCGAACAGGTCGAGGAGCTCGCACCAAAACGACCACTCACACCCCCGATGCCAGCAATACCGGGCACCTTCGCTTTCCCGCCTCGACCACCTCGTCCAGATCGGCCCTTGAGCCCGTTTGAAACCCTGGAGAGGACTACTAGTCAGCGGTCTGCCGCAACTTCCGCCGGCCAAGCGAACATTGGCAGGTCCGCTAGCATCAGAACAACCTCGACAGCCGCTCTGATGACGTCGCCCTCCGCAACACCTCTTCCTCCTCCGAGAAGTGCGGCACGGCTGATGTCGCCAAAGAAGCCTGATCTGCCGTCCACCTGGCCGATTCAGTCATCCGTAGACCCGACCATTCGGCCTTCCCGGCAAAAGCCCTTGTCCCCCAAGGGCCAGGACGGTGGGCTACAAAGGCGGCCGACGACGGGTCTTCCTTCCAATCCCAAGGCAATGGCTGCGAGTGCTAATCAAGATGCAACCGACTCAAAGGAGCAGACGGTCATGTTAGTAAAGAACATCCAGTATAACGACCCCACGGCAGTGCGAAACATCATACAGGGGGCCACTCACCAGGCTGCGAAGACGCCTCAAAACGCACAATCCCCTGGATTCGTGCTAAAGTCACCCGGTTCTGTTGTACATCGACCACGACCCATTCCAAGGCAGCAGGGCAAGGATCGCCAGATCTTCCCGGCAGAAAACACCCTCACCCACCGTCGGACCAAATCTGGCGGTTCCATCATCAGCAGGAAGTCGATTCTAATGTCCAACCCGGGAAGCCCAACGCAGCTACCGCCACTGCCCCCGCCTCCAAAGAGTGCCGGCGGAGTGCTACGACCACTGCCCAACGACACAAAGAGCATGACATTCGACGAGAAAATGAAGCTCTTTTTCTCCGGAACTCCTAATAGCTCCACCTCCGATAGCAGACCTAGCGCCATGATCCCCGAGATGCCCTCTGTGCCCACGGCTTATCAGACAGAGCAAGGCGCAGCTGGTGAACATGACCAGGTTTGGGACCGTGAGACTAGCCCCGTTCACTCAAGGAAATCAGACCGATCAACGAAGACTTCAATCAGAACTCAAAGCATCTTGAAGATGGATGAACCAGTGCATCGTCCTCAACTGCCCCAAAACACATCCAAATTCAGCTTGGATACTTCGGTTATGACCGGCAGAGGTATGGCCGACTATGGCGAGTCTTGGATTCCCGAAGTGCCCGTTGACGAGCGTGCTCGTGTCGATCGCTCGCAAGAGGGAGCCAAACGTCAATCGTCACCAGTGCTGCCTGTCCGAAATCCAAGCCTCTCTGAGTTCAGCGAGGCAAGAACGAAGGATGAGGAGACAACAACAGACTGGGGTTCTATCCACTCACCCGCCGCTGCGGTGAACATCCAAGAGACCACTCACCTTCCAAAGTCTACGTGGATCCAACAGCGTGACCCGTCCGTGATCAGCCACAACGACGGCAAGGAGGTAATGACTATCATGCTGGACGCATCCTTCGAAAGTGAAAGAGACCCGGAAGCTTTCGCCATCCATCCGAGCCCCGTCGAAGATCCCAAAGTTGGCGCTGAAATGCTCAATGGGCGTTGGCACCACCGCGTGGGCGACGAGTGCGCGACGTTTTCCGAGCGCAAGGCCAAGGTCAGCTCTCGTAGGATGCCACCACCCATGCCACTGCAGCTCAAGTCTCCGGCCAGAAAGAATGCGGTTGTCTCCCAGGTGGCAGAGCCGTCTCCATTTGAGTCACCGCAGCATGCGTACGAGATGATCCAAGCCCAGCTCAAGAAGCTCGACCAGCCCAATAGAGATTCGTATGAAAGTCAAGGACAAAAAATTCGTCTCCTTGAATCGCTAGAGGCCGAAATGGGCCTGCAAGAAAACCAGTGGCATGAGATGCAGCACGGACTAAGTCGCGACTCGTTTTCCACCGTTGGAACGACTTCGGTCCGCAATTCCCACTTGGAAGATGCGAGCTTGGCCTTTAAAGCCAGAGAATCGACTACGGTTCCTGCAAGCATTGCGGCGGATCGCCGAGCATCCCGTCGCGCTCGGATGCAAAGTGGCGGCAGCCTCAGCAAGCAGTCTTACGAAGACCTGAGAAGCGCTTCATCCACCACGTCCGAAGGCGAAAAGCGCGGGAGCCTCTGGCAGCAAAGGCTGGCTGACGCGCAAACGGAATACAAGGAGAACGCGCCCGAGCTATTGGCCAAAAGAAACGTCAATTTCTTGTCTGTCTCAAATGCTAGAGTGAGCGCCCAGCTGGGCAGCCCTACCCCACCGGACACCGACGAGTCCGACGCCGGTGACGCTCAGATTCTCGGGAGGCTCATGCCGAAGGAGCGAGCTGCAGTCCAAAGACGCCTTTGGCAACCCATCTCGCCGATTGCTCCGGAGCGCGAGGCGACGCTGCTGTGGTCTCGGGCTCGCGATGTCACGGCCAAGTCTGTCAAGGGCGGCGTCGGTCATGTGCCCGCCCGCTTACACGCCCGCCCTGTCGCGCGAACGAACTCCGAACCCCTTGCCATCGACAGCTCTCAGCTCTGGCAGCTGGACGACACGGCTGCTAAAAGGCCGCGCGGTCCCACCGCGGGGCTATGGCAAACGTCTTTCGTACCTCCTGAACCACCAAGGATCCAAGCGCGTCCCGTCACCCAGCGACCACCCAGACGGAGCAGGCGTATCACGTTACTTCCCGACATCGTCGAGAACCCGGAACCGCTCCCGGACAAGCGAGGTACTCTCGGTATCTTCCAGTTCCCTTGGGGTGAGAAGTCGGACACTGCGACCGTACAGCCGCGACCCAGCCATACCTTCATGGCAATGCCCGGCACCATGTCAACTGGCGGCCCAGCAATTCGCGCCGCCCTAGAGGCCCGAGCCAAACAGCTTGAGGCGCAAGAGTACTCCTCATCCTTTTTTGACGACTACGACGACGAAGAAGAAGAAGACGACGACGAGGTATCAGACATTGATGGAGAGCAGGGAAGCGATGATGACTTTGACGAGGACACGCTATGGGAGATAGCCAGTCTCCTGCAGTCCGACCAAGTGCCGTCCAAGTACAGTCTGCTCCCTCGTCCAGTGTCCTACCGGCCCGAGTCTACGATCGAAGATTATGTCTCCCAGGATTCGTCTGAATATGCTTTCGAAGACGAGAAGACCGGGGAAGACAAAGAAGACGATTCAAAGCACGACTCCATCGTCATCACCAAACCCGGCGAAGAACAGAGCTCGCGACCAAAGCCAAGTACCCTGTTGTGGACCGCAAAGCCAAAGCGCTTCATTAGCGTGTATAAGTTGACCGGCCTTCCTCAGCCCGATTCGCGCACATGGGCAAGCTACATGAACACCCTGGCTGCTCCTCCTCCTCCTCCTCTTCGGGTCCATCAATCCCAGCCGGCAGTGATTCAAAGCACATCGCTTTGGAGCCAGCCGACGAAACTGAAAGCCTCGGCTTCGACAAGCTCGCTCTGCAGCCGACCTCGGCAGACGTCGACGAGGATGCTGTGGACTGTGTCCCCTTCGATCGTGGAGACGGAGGGCCGTGGACTCTTTAACCCCGGCCGAAGCGGCGCAGATTTTAAGACGACGTCAGCCTCTCCCGTCAGTCTCGACATGCCTTTGATGGCACGTGTCACAATTGAGGAGCTGCCCGTTCTCACCTCCGAAAACCTCTGGCAGTCGGTCCAAAGGCAGAACAACAGGGTCACTCTCTGGACAGCACCCACCATGATAACAGAATGCGAATGTTCAGGACTCTTCGACGTCAGTCACAGGCGCATCATGTACAAGACGACTACAGCCCCTCCAGTCGGCCTCGGCATGCCCTCTATAGCACGTGTGATGGGCGAGGCTCTGCCTGAACTCACATCTGCCAGCCTCTGGATTGCACCCGCGGCCGTCTCCCTGGCCCGCGACTGGGTCTTGGTCGCGTCGGCACGGCCGACCAGAACGCCATCAGACGTCGTCACATCTGGGCGCTCAACTCCAATTCTGGACACAGCGTCCACAAGATGCGGCGAGACGGAAGCTGTTTCTGACTTTGCCCCTCTTTCAGTCGTTGCTGTCAGGCAGCCCGCGTGGTGGGATGGTTCGGAATCCAAGATGGAACTCACGCCAGCCCCACGAGAACGTCTTCGACGTGCCAGGGCCTCTACCGCGGAATGGGATGCCGCACTCACCGAGGCGGTTGGTACGACTACGACTTCCGCCGGCGTTGCCCGAAGCACTTCGAGTCCCCCGCAGTGGATGGCGGCGTTTGATGAAGCCATGTCTGTGTCCAGCACCGCTCCGCCTGCTACCGATGGACCCGCAGAGCAGCAAATCGAGCAGGAGCAGCTATACATTGAGCAACAGCAATTGGAGCAACAGGAGTACGAGCAACGCATGTTCGAACAGAGCGAATTCGAGCGGTACACGTATGAGCAGCAGCAGTACGAGCAGCACATGCGTGAGCAGCAACGAGAGTTTGAACGCCAACAATACGAGCAGCGGATGTCTGAGCAGCGGCAATACGAGCAAGCCCAATATGCACAGGGAGTTGAGCAGGAAGACTCGGCATCTCCAGAGCCGGAGCAGGTCATGAGCCGTGCGCTCCCGATTCACGCGTCCCAAACCCCCCGCCCCCTCTGGTCTGCCCCTGCCCCTACAGTGCCCGGCAACACAGAATCCTTGACCTGGATACCTCCCACCAAGCCTCCCATCCACGCCCACGACACGACACCGTTGACGCCCGAGGATGCGGTATCTCGCCACCTCCGTCTCAAGCGTATCCACCTCCAGTCAGCAACCAGACCAGTCAGCTTCGAGGGACAGTTCATGTGGAACGCAGTCTACGGCACTGAAATCTCTCGTGTCGTTCCCCGGGGCGACGGACGCAACTGGCTCGAAGTTGTTGTGTAGACCCTTTGGATATACCCTTCGCCAGTATGTTAGCGGAGAAGGAAAAAAGTACCGAGACACATTTGATAAAGAGGCTAAGAGGCTCGTGGGACTCTGGAAAAAGCACGGAAACCAGAGTGAAGGGGTTGGGCTATACAACGTCGTTGGACGACGTCGTTCCTTGCAAGATCAGCAAAAAGCATGGCTATAAATGTAGCATGCTATTCTACGTATACATATCCATCTTTTCCCAACTTCCTTGTTCTTCGTCGACGCTATCAGGTACCTCTCTGTTGGATACCCCCCTTTGTATGCAGACTGTACCGCACCCTTTGCACAAGGTGCACCAAGATAAATTAATAGTGTTTCTCCACATGGCCATTCGATCGTTTCTCCAACATCGGCTCTCCTCGGAAGTGAGGTCAAAATGTTTCTGTCGTGTAGCAGTGTTTTACTTTTCTGTACTTCATCTAAGCCCACTCCACCAACCTGTCAAACTTTGCCAGCTTGAACGACGCCCAGGTCATTCAATGATACTTCTAGGATGCCTCCAAACACCCATCTTCGTGCTTTCATGTCCCGCGTCGAGACGGCCCAGTCAGCTGGTCTGTTCGACCGTGAAAAGGTGAAGGTGACGAAATCCAACGTGAAAGAGGGCGTCGTTACTCACTTGATGGTCGAGGGCTCATGGTCGCGTGTGCGTCATCATGAGGGCCAGGGCGGCGAAATCCAGCTCGAGGCGGTCACTTTATGTATGCAAGTCGTCCAGGTAGAAAATGTGGTATAAATGTAGTAGACCAGTAGACAACCGCATTTGGTGTGCTGTCTTTTTGTTCTTTCTGCTTTTCCTGCGAATCTAACGGTAGTACAATGCCCAAACCAAGAATTTTTAGTGTAGGTAAGGAAAAGGGGTTTGAGCCACATGCTAATCCCATCAACTGGCTTTTTCATGGAGACCTGCAAAACATGCCGTCCCAGTATAACTTCTCGTATCCGTACCCCTTTCGTTTTCTGTTCTCCGCATTGTCATTCCACCATGCCATACATGCCAATTCTAGGCGAAGTGGTTGTCCTGCCCTGCAGTCCATCCACGTGAACCCAAGGTCCGTCCACTAAGCTCGTTTACATGATTACATCGTCATAAGTTCCTCGTTATCGAGCGGTCGTTTTGGCCTCCAAACAACAGGGCCCACTGTAATCAGGCTGGTCGGCCTTTTCGCCAGTTGCAGAGGCATCGCAAGGCGTTTTCATTGCGATTGGGCTGACACGGGTGACGGCCTCTTGTTTGTGGTCGGGTGTCGCAGCGTAGGCAGTCAAGAAAAGACAAAATAAAGAAAACCCGACACCCCTGAGCCGTCGCTATGCAGACAAAATCAACAACATTCGTACATGTACAAGACTCGACAGCCAGCCCAAGGCCACAGTGGGCCGCGTATAGTACCAGGAGCAGACAGTCAAAGGCTGCCTGTCTGTCGTGTCCTCAAAGTGCCTACTCTCAGCTGACAGTCATCATTTGCATCCGTTGGAGGCCATTCGATGGCGACGCATCCACTGAGCCTCGACTGAGTACAGAATTGGTGCTTCGACTATGGGGAAGCTTCTTTGGCGGACTGGACGGCGACGGCGTATGCTCTGGTGTGAAGACGCGGGTGAAGGCTGGGCTGTCATTGTGCTGCCGGGGCGTTCGCGCAGGACTCGACGTAAGTTGATCCGCTCGTCGCACAACCTCAGACAGGGTGTCTCGCAGATCACTGGCTCGCTTGACTAAAGCTTTGAGGCTGTTCGTGCCGAAGTGAAGTTTGTCGTCATTGCTGGAGTCTGGTACAGATTGCTGCATGGCGTCCAGTACAGACCTTACGATGTCGGTGACATCGTGACCTCCGACGTTGATGTTGTTCTCGGGCGTTTTGGGTCTCGCAGCTGCAATTTCGTCTGGCGACATGTTGTTTCCACCGAAAATGTCGTCATCTGGCGAGAAGACTGAACGTCTGCGACCGGCAGGACGCTCGCGTATGACGGCAGTCTTTGACACGTTGATCTCGTGGACTTCGTCAAATGGGTCTTCTTTCTCAATAGGCGCAGGCGAAGCGGCATCGAAACCTTCCATGAATCGCTCGCTCATGACAGATGAGGAGTCCACATCCATGCCTTCCAGCTCGTCCTCATCTGGTGATGCCAGAGCGATGATGCCCTCTGCTTCTTTCCAGAGCCCCGCGGTTGACCCTCCGAGCATGTCGAGGTCCCGTCCATGACGACATAAACGCTTCAAGTCGTTGACAAGAAGTGACAGCTCTCTAATGTGGCCGGTATGCTGCTTCAGGCTGGGCTGAGATGCCTGAATGGAAGCAGGAACAACCATTGCGAATGCGTCGCTCAAAGTCTTATCTTCCGTCTCGTTGCCACCGAACTCGAAATCGTCGTCCCAATCCTCACTCGCAGTCTTGGTCCCCAACCCCCACGTCCCGAATTTCTGGGACGCTATTGAAGAGTTGTCGGCGATATCGTGAACGACAGGCACACTCTGACTTCGAACATGCATTGCGGTGGGGCCCTTACGGACAACCGTACGGCCGCCTCTGATATCCATTTCCTTACCATAGGCGGTCTTGGGACGGAAAGCAGTGCCATGCTCGGGTTTTTCGTGACTTGACTCGCTCCAGTCAAAAATGTTGCTTCGGGGCCTCTCGCTTGGGTCATGCGAGGCATCAGCCATGCCGTTGCCGCTGATGTTGGTGAGGGCCATGCGCAGATTCGGGCTCACGCCGCGCGAGTGCATCGAGCCAGGAGGGGATAGTTGGTTGCCATAGAACATCTCATCGCCGTCGCGAGCCCACTCGTCGAAATCGTCCTCGATTGACAAACGGCCAAGATCTTTGCTGCCGAGCGAGTACTCATTTGAAGGTCGTTCAAGACTATAGCGCGGGGCCATGACATCAGAGTCTGGTCGAATTCGGGGTTCGTGGTTGGCGCGAACCGGTGTCGGAATACTCTCGTCCTCTTCCATAATCCTATCGTCGACGTCCCACGAGTGGCCGAGGATCTCTTGAATTGACAGGCGCTTGGTCTTGGTGTTGCCTGCCGTACCTGGAGGAGACTCGTCGTACATAGACTCGACTGGGGTCTCGAGTGCGCGGTTCACCCCAGAGGTCGCAGTGCGCAGGGAATCGAACATTGTGTCACTCTTGAAATCGGTATCCTCCTCATCGCCTGAAATAAAGTCTCGCGCTTCGAAGTCGGAGCTATTCATGGTTGAGCTTCGGTCTGTTTGGGTTCCACGGTAGTAAGCAGCGATAGCTGCCGAGCCCTGAGAGCTGCCTGAAGGCTGGATTGATCGAGGTGGTGGGGCGGGACCACCCGCCGAACCTAGTCGAGAAATATCGACGTTGAAGCTTGACAGGCGGGATAGTGGCGGTAAAAGTGACGACAAATTTCGGCTTCGGGATAGGAAATCGGCGCTCGCTTCGGGGTCCTGGGCATTGGGAGCTGCTTGATTGTGTTGCAATGTGTGGATGTCGTCTGCAAGCCCGTGGCTATCTTGGGCTGGGTCTTCGGTGGCGCTCACAGGTGCAGAAACATGGCGCTGGTTTCCACCCCTCAAATCCGCGCCGCGCTTTGTACGTCGAAGGCTCCCCGCCCTCGGAATCCAATTACTCGGCGAAGAAAAATGCATTGATAGGGAACTCTTCGAGCGCTTCGTCGGCGTATCTTCAGGCGTTGCGGAAAACTCCTCGTCGTTCGCGTCTTCGTCCACCTCCTTATCCTCTCTTTCCTCGCCCTCGTCTCCCCTGTCTTTCCCGTCCCGCGCGACCTCAACGGCCTCTTTGTTTTCCACCTCTTTAGGGCTGTGAATGTATTCTGGCTCTGCGTAATCGCCAAGCACACCGCGGCGAACTAGGTAAATATCTCGGCTATCTCCGCCCGGAGCGAGGATTCGCTTCGTGGTCGTCGGCGACCGAGTGCTGGGGTTGCGGTCTATCAGGCGATCAGAGGCACTACGTGTGACGACATTCGCCCTGCGACAATGAAAGAACGATGTCCACTTGGTCGCTGATTTGGGCCGCGACTGGTGTGAAACTTCGTTCTGTATCGGCTTCGCTGGTGATAATGTGGAGCCGTCCGCTTCACCAGGAAATTTGAACTGATCAAAGGAGAATTTGGGATCGTTTGTTGGTTTGCCGAGGTGAACGTCGTGATTTATCTGGTGCAGCGTGGCGGACCTCTGGTGGCTCGTGGCAGGTCTACGAAGGCTGGGTAGATGAGTCCTAGAGCGGCGGCGCGTTACAGGGCCATTCTGGTGGGCTGATGGCGGCCTCTTCACCAGCTTGTTGGGAGGTAGAGGCGGTGGTATCGAGCCTGTTGGGGATAGAATCGGAGCGCCTGAGCCGTGGGAGAAGGCAATAGACTGATTGTCGAGACCGAGACTAGATCGAATACTTCCGTGCTGAGATAATGGACGTAGGGACAGGCGTCTCATCCACGAGCCATTCGATGAGACGGAGTCTCTTGTTTCTTCGGCATATGAAGTTATTGCGGAATCACCTTGCTTGACGACAGAGGCCCTCCGACTCTGGAGAAAAGAGGGCGGGAAGTTGAAGTGCTGGCTGAGGGGCCGATGGGGACGAGACGAGTCGTTGCCGTTGGCGGTGAAGGGGGTCTGATTGGGTAAGGTAGGATAGCGATCGTCTGTTGTGGGCGGCTGCTGGGAGAGAGAGCTGGTGCCGGGTCGCGAGACGGACACACCGCTAGGAGGAATGTCTTGATCCGGGTCTAGTTTTCTCCTTGCAGAGGAATGCCGGGCAAGACTCGCATTGTCGGGATGAGCAAAGACCAAGCCGAGCGCCGCTCCAGCAACGGCAGTTCCTGTTCCTACGAGCTAGAGACGCGATGTGGTCAGCTTCTGGGTTAGGCCAGACGCAAATAGATCAGGGACACCATGCGACGGAGAGGGACGTGGGAAATGAGTCGACCCCGTCAATGAAATGGCGCGTTGATTGTAGAGTAAATGTGTTCAGGCGGGAGTTGGGGATATGCCTGCGGAAGCCGCCACACAAAATGGCTAGGCTCAAACTCACACTGGGAACGGTCTGCATATTTGCAGGGCGTTGACAATCTATTCTTCGGACCAGGGCGAGAGGCTGAAGACGGGCATACGGGCGGGAGAGTCTGGGGCGGTGTCGAAAGACGAGGTAAGCATCGTCAAGACATAGGAGCCAATCTCAGGTCGGGAGGTTAGGAATGCGCGTCAAGGTCGGGTTTGGTGCTGTGCTGTGTGGGGTTTCGCGACGGGGAATCGGCGACGGCGGTTACGAGGACGGACAAGAAGTAGATGCGGACAACCAGGTAAAGGGAGGGCCGAAAAGAAACTGAAGGCGAAGACAAATGGAAAAGCTGAGATGGGACAAGTGAAAACGAGAGCCGAGGGTCAAAGGGGAAGGGCGTGAGGCGAGTGGGCGCAGAACGAAGAGCTGATGGCGAGGAAGCTGGCGATGTCCACAGATGGGTTTGAGGACTCACGCGGATGCCAAATGGAAGTGGAGGAGCTGAGGTGTCAATGGTAAGAATTAGCCCCTCCAACCCAGCCAGGACATGGCAAAATGGAAAAGGGAATGCAAGGAAAACAGATATTTTGTCGCCGCGTAGCGAAGAAAAGAGGAAGCGTGGGAGTGGGTTGGCGACGTCAGAACTAGGACCGACAAGAGGAAGGTAAGGTAGGTAAGGAAAGGTAGAGCAAGGCGACGCGGGCCAGGTGAGAAAGGAGGGTCCAGTCAATGGGCAATGGAGGCCGACCCCCGTCGCGTGGGAGTGGGAATGGAAATGCCAATGCCAATGCGAATGGGAGTGGAAGTGGGTTTGTGCACTCCGTATGGGTGTGGAAGCCGGACTTTTCGTTCAGACGAAATGGAGGCCCAAGTGCCTGCACTACTTGTAGGTAGGCACCTCACTACATACTTAGACGAGGTAAGGCACTACCTTATCTGTACGTGATGACCTGCGCACTGCCTAGGTGCCTACCTAGGTAGGTATTTGCAGTATGTGCCTTACCTTACGCAGTACCTAAGTAAGGTGCCTACTTACTTACGAAGGAACGGTACCTTATTTACTCAGACAGGACATCCTTCTGGCTGCTGGTACTACTGCGCACTACTGCGTACAACTGGTGCTGCTGGAGCTGGCGCGTGGGTGCTGCGTAGCATCAGAAAAGATGCAGAGGCTCAACAGAGTCGAGAGAGCTGAAGCAGGGCCGTACTACCTGCTTTGGATTGGTCCATGCCTAGTAAATCAAAGGGCCAGGGTCCAGGACGGAGACGAGAGGATTGGGAAAAGAGGAGACGATGCCGATGGGATTGATGGTGGTGATACGGAGCACGGATACGGAGGTACATGGATGGGAAATCCAACATCTGCCAATTATCACACACGAGCACGCATTAATCAAGCAAGGCAAGGGCATACGAAAGTACTGACAGAGTAGGTGGAAACGTACTTACTTGGTGGAATGGGTAAGTAAAACAAGTGGGGCGCGTACTTCTCCACCGCGACAGGGGCTAATAGCCAATCGTTGCTGGCTTTGATGTGTGGCTTTTTGCTGTGGCGTACGTCCAAAAACGGTTAGATCAAAGCCCCACGGGTACCTGCTCGGGGTTGGTTTATCTTGCGCAGCAACCACAGTATGCTGCGACAGTGAGTGGATTATATACTACAAGGCGCCTGAAGCAAGCCCGCGATATCGGTCACAAGTGACCACGCGGATAGGTAGGAGAAGGTACTAATCACCTGCTTGCCCACGGATTACTTGTGCCTACCTACCTAGTACTCGATGCTCATTAAAAATACCTACTACTTCCTTGGGGTCACAGGAGAGAGGAGCATGGCGACACTCGTCAAGGAACCTAAGTATGTATACTACGTACCTACCTCAGGTGGCTACCTAAGGTAACCTTAGGCTCTCAAAAGCAAGCCGCGCAGTGTTACCTTTGTCGAACACTTGGAAGCTCCCCGGCGCGTCTAGGTACATGCTTGGTGTTTATTGCTGCTGTCAGAACCGACGCCTCTGCTTGTATACCTACAAAAGGATTAAATATATTAGCGCTTCGCCAAATTTACTATCTTAAGTAGGATTTATAAACATACTACTAAGGGTATTAACTAGCTTCTATTTAGAAGTAACTACTTATTAGAGATATATAAAATAATCTTTTATTAACTTTATACTTACTTTATTTATTTTACTATAAATAACATATTTTATAGATATTCTAGCTAATCATAGTATTATAAGTCAAGCTGAGAAACTAATATATTTAATCTCTTTGTAGGTATATTATAGTTATGCCCCTTTTAGTGCTTTATATCAACTAGGAGAAGACTATACTAAGTACTAGAATGCTTGGCCTAGCGTAAGCTTGTCGGGAGTAAGACACATATTAAGATACCTTGGTTTCCAACTTTCAACTTTACTAACTATAGTGAGGACCTAAAAGTCTAGATCCACCAACACAATACGGATACAAAAACCCTTATTGCAGAATATTATTTATACTATAAATAATAGAGTAAAGACTAAGAAAAGAACTATATAATATTATTTAGCTTCGGATTACTTTATAGCTATTTTCTACATCATTTTAATATAAAGCAATACTAAAAAGATAAATCTTCTAATAGTAGAAGTTAAGTAGATAGATAGTATAGTAGTATTTAGAAAGTAAGCATAGTATTATCAATACTATGATAGTTATTATAATCTATTATAAACTTAATCTATCTAATTTTTATTATTAGAATATTTATTATTCTAATATTTACTTATATAAAAACTATTTAGAAAATAGTTTCAAAGTAAACTTAAGCTAAATAAAATTATATAGTTTTTCTTTTAGTTTTTACTCTAATATTTATATATCAAATACTACTTTAAGCTAGGCTACTTTGTATAATATACTATGAAATAGATTCAGACTTTTAGATTCCTACTATACCTTACTTTACTTACAGATAGGTAGTAGTTATTATTAAGAATAATATACTTAAGAAGTAGAGTTTATACTACCTAAACCTTAAGCGCTAACGCTATCTCTATAGGTTTTATCTTATTTAAACTACGTAAAATAAAGCCTTATATAGTATGCATAGCTATATTTAGTTATATATAATATATATTAGATTTTACTTCCTAATAATATATAATAACTAAGAGTCTGATAATACTGAGAAACTACTAGACTAAGAATATATATTATAATAATTTAATATACTTCAAATACTAAGATATCTATTAAAATACGTTTCTTTTAATTCTTAAAGAAACTATTTAGTAATTTATTTAATATGATATCTTTCAGATAAAAACTAAATGTTATAAATTATAGGATTATTTTAACACTAAAATAACTACTTATTAAAGCTTTTTTTAAAACTTTTTGAAAGTTTTTTTAAATAGTTTATTAAAAATCAAATAATATTAATAAGCTTTTAAAATACTTAAATTAAACATTCTTAAGAGTTTTACTCCTATAGAGGTAAATTATAAGGAGAATTAATAACTCCTAATATATATTACTAAGGAAACTTGTATAAAAAATACTATAAATATTATAGAAAAGAATCTAAAGATTTATATAATTTCCTATAATCTCTATATTTTAAAAACTTAAAAGTATTAATATAAATATTCAAATTAAACTTATATAATAACTTAGATTTTTAAATATAAATGAAATATTTTAATATTAATATTACTATATAGAAGAAAATATAAGAATATAAACTACTAACTTCTATAATTACTTTAGTATTATAAATAATTTATACTTCTAAAATATTATTTTAATATATTAAAAGATATATTAGTTCTTTAGATTCAAATATCTTACTATAAGAAGAATAATTAAAATATAATTTTAGAAGTAGTAAAATATTATATATAAAACTTAACTAGTTAATAATATTCTTTCTATTATTAAAATATTTTAAATTTATAGATTTATAATTTTATTAACCTTCTTCCTAATTAAGTCTTATATATAAAATAATATATTTATAGTTTATAGCTATTTAGATTTTATCTATCTAGATAAAATCATTTTGATTATTATAGAAGTAATAGAATATCTTCTTAAAGTTCTCTTATATAGTAAGATTAATTATAATACTTTTAATATTATAATAGAAATCCTAGCTATTGTGTTAAATATTTAAAATAATAAGAAACTTTTTTAAAACTTAGATTCTCTCTTATTTATTTTAAAATATAAACTAAACTATATTTATAACTATTATTACTATATATACTTTTAGTTAATTTATAAAAGCTCAATATTAAGTATTTTAACTAAAGAGAAAATTAAATAATTACTAGTTTCAAATTGAAATCTCCTGGGAAGAATTTAAAGCTTTAAATAATAATAACTATATAATTAACTTTCTAACTAAAGTAGTTATAATACTATATAGTAAGTATATTACAAAGAAAAACTTTCGTAATATTTTCTTTAAGATTTATTTAGTTTTAATTTAAATACTTTAGTTTATTTCTTCTAAGATATAAAATATTTAATAATTGTTTAAAAAGCTTTTATAAAACATTATATTTAATATAACATAAAACCTAAATATATTAAAAGCTATAGAGATATTAAGATCTTTATTATAATTAGTAGAAATAACAAAAATAAATTATATTTATGTAATATTACTTTCTATTCTACTCTAATCATAAATATTATCTTTTTTCAATAATTATAAAAATAAAACTACTAGTACAATATTAAGCTAAACTATCTATCTTAATTATAGAAGAATAATTATTCTGAAATTATAATTATTAATATTTCATAAAGTTAATAAATCTTTAAATACTATATATTTCATAAGAGATTAACAATTTTCGTAATATAATTAGTATAATATAAACTTTCTCCTAGGAATTACTACTATTAATAAAATACTATCAATAATATTTAAAAACTCCTAAAAAATAATAAATAATTCTAATCTTAATAACTAAATTATACTAATAGAAACCTTCTTAACTACTTTATCTTATTTATATAAAAAATTTATATGACTAATAGCTATTTAAAATATAATAAGTATTAGCCTACTTATAATATATATAAAGTTTATAATATTAATAAAGTAAAATATAAAGTTTATTATATTATTAGTTTACAACTAGTAAACATCATAATTAATTAATTACGTAAATAATATGTAACTGGTTGTCTCTATTCGTAATGTCTATCTCTAGATTATAGTATATATATATACGCCGCACGCTATAGGGATAAATCTATATAATAATCCCTCTATTCTCATTAGCCTAAATAAGTAAGTCAACTACTTAGTTACTTACTACTATAGCTTTAGCCACCTCAATACTATAATTAACCTAATACTAGCAATACTCTCTTTTATAGCTAAAACGTATTAAATACTAAAATTAGTATAAAAATACAAAAACAGTATAAAATACAAAAATAATATAAAACGTAAAATAAGCATAAAATCACCTCTAGTTATACAAATCCTTTTAAATATACTAAAAACTGTAAAAATACTATAAATAGTATTTTTCTATAAGAATATACTTTTTATTTGATATTATATTAAGTACTTTAGGCTCCTGCTACAATATACTTCCCTCTCTTTCTATTACCCTCCTCCTATTATTCTATATACCTTCTATTTACCTTTATCTCTTCTTCTTATTACTATTAGTAGCTCTTATAATTTATCTTTCTATCTATATTATTATTTTATTTATTATTATAAATTCTTTAAGAATTCAGTTATTAGATCTTTTAGTTATATTATTTATAAAATTATCTTTATTATTAATCTAATAGATCTTAAAGATCTCTCTTTATTTATATAATTATTAGAATATTAAAATATTAATTATAAAGTACTTCTCTTTAGTAATACTTAATTTAATAAGATACTTATAGAAAGAATAAGAGTTAGTATAAATTACTATTAATATTATTAGTATTTTTAGGTATTTAATTACTTACCTAAAAGTAGTAGAAATTATATATCTTATATTAATTCCTATAGTTATACTATAGACTTTAGAGATTAATATATTTTATATAATTCTTTTCAACTTAATAGAAGAAAAGTAGATAATATTATTTTAAATTTAAAAATATTATTATCCTTATTATTTCTTTCTACTTTTAAGATAATAATAAATCCTAGTTAAGATATTATATTTTTATTATTGATAAAAAATCTATTAATAAAAATATAGAACTTTATCTCCTTAATATTAGTAGGGATAAATATTAGATTTCGCTTTAAGTTATTTATCTATTATATAAAGTATTTATTAAGTTTCTTAATATCTTCTTCTATTAAGTCTTAGTATTAAGCTATAGTAGAGAGGTTAAAATATACCTCTAGTTAGTATATAGAAGCTATATATACCCCTTATATTTATTATTTAATATATATTAACTTTACTTTACTAGAAGTATAGTTAATAAGTTTGATTTTCTTATTTTAGCCTTTTTAAGTAAGAGTTATATTACTATTATCTTTAAGGGTTATTATACTTCTATTAAAAGTAAAAGGTTTATTATTTATAAATATTAATTTTAGCTTTATTATAAATCCTACTTATTAGAATTCCTCTTCTTCCTTATTATTAAACTTAAGTAAGTAAAGGCTAAAGATATTATCTATTTATATACTTATAATGTTAAAGTATAAATTATCTATTCTAGAGATTATAAAATATAAGTTATATAATAAGGTTTCTATCCCTAGCCTCTTTTTATAATAGTTAGAATATATTATATATTAGTATATATCTAATTCTATAAGGCTATATAATAGCTAGATAATAATAATAATTATACTTTCTAAATATACCTACTATAAGTTAATAAGTAGTTTTATTAAAATAAGGTAATTTAATAGTATCTCTACTTATATATATATTTAAGTAATATTATAAAAGTAGATTTCTATAAGAATATTAAAATATAATATTACTAATAGTATTAGTATAAAGTAATAGCTAACCTATTATATTATTAGTAATTATATAAAGATATTAGTCTTCTCCTAATTATTAAATCTTTTAATAACTAAGTATAACTTCTTATATAGCGTATTATTAGTATTTTTAATTTTATTAATAAACTTAAAGCTAAAGATTTTTATCTACTTATATTTTTAAATATTAAAGTATTTAAAATATAATATTCTTTTTACTATGAAAGTCTCCTATTTTATTATATATAACTTTTTAAAAAACTTACTTAATATTATAATAAAGTTATGTTAATAGAAATCTATAGTCTTAGTTAATATTTCTACTTCTTTTATTATAAAGTAGATATTATAATATATAATATCAGAAAGGCTAGTTTTTATAATAAAGATATTATTTTTATATAATTATCTTCGTCGCTTTAATATCTCTCTAAATATTACTATGATAATTATCTCTTTAAATAGAACTTTTCCTTTAACCTTATTATTATAAAAATTCTTATTATTATTTTCCTTAACTTAAAGTTAGTAATAAGACTTAACTATTATTATTTAGAAGGTATTAGGCCTCCTTTCTATTTCTATAATATATATCTCCTTATTAATGAAAATAAACCTAAAAAGTCTAATCTAGCTTTAGTACTCTTAGTAGATATATATACCTAATTATAATAGGAATTAGTAGATAGATATTATAGAAAAACTATTATATATACTTAAAGCGTCTAAAACCTAATATTATATATAAATCTTATATACTTCTTCTATTACTTTATAGATAACTACTATATATCTTATTATATCTAGAAATAATAATAATATTATATTAAAATATAAGTATATTCTAAAGATAAGTAGGGTTAGTATAAAACTATTAGAACTACTAATATTATTAATTACTTTAATAGTATTCTAGAGTATTTTATCTCTTAATATCTCAAGTACCTTATTATATATAATCTTATATATCCTCTATAAAGAAGTATAATACTATTTAATCTTACTAATACTATTATAAGTTTTAATTAATATAATCTTTATCTTACTATTTATACTATTAACTTCTTTTTTAAAGCTTTTAGTAGTAAAGTTATATCCTATATGAGTAATAATCTTATCTAGAGGACCCTAATATATATTAATTTAATATACTTTTAATATATACTATATATCTTCTATAAAAATACTCCTTATAAACCTTATAGCTATAAATACTATTAATATATTAACTATATATAATATAGGCTTATTACTATTAAAATATATAATATTAATCATAATCTCTATATTAAACTTATAGTTATCCTTAAAGTTAAACTTAAATTAATATAACACCTTACTTTTTATTTACTATTAGTAGTAGGTTTTTATAATTACCTCAATCTTACTAGTAGTTATAATTTAGCCTACTCTATTAAAAATATTATTTAGCTTTTAAATACTAGAATAACTAAATCTCTTATTATAAGAATAAATACAGCATAGAGTCTACCAAGCGGTCATACAAAAATTATATAAAACCCAACTACCCCATTTATACGCATTCAAGCACTTCATTCTAATTTAAATAGATTATACTTTTCAACAACCTATATTTAGACTATATACCATATTATTTATTTATCATAATTATAAACTTAAGATATTTAATTACCCTCTAAATTATTTTTAAACAATAAACATAAAAGAAATGCTTTTCAATCTATTATATTAATTCTTTAACAAACTATTTAAAAATAGTATACTTAACTACTAGTAGCCTTAATATAATAATAAAGCTATCTAATAGCTCTAATTTTAACTATTAATATATTATACTATAATTCTATATAACTAATTGAGATATTTAGAAATATATCAATCTAGATATTAAACTAGATCTTAATATCTTAAAACTAATTAATCTACTCAACTTTAATAAATAACTTATCTAAAAAAATACTACTTAATAGATATCTAAAAACATTAAGCTTTTTACTCTTTTAACCAAAAGTATTTTCAACTACTATATAGTAAATCTCAAACTTTAAATAATCTAAGAATCTAACTATAAAAAGATAAAGAAATACTATAATATAATTTAAATATAAGTTAATATAACTATTAATAATAACTTACTAATACCTACTTAAATAGAACTCTTTAATAATAATAATATCTCCCTTCAAGTTCTTCTAAAAGTTTTAAAGTAGTAGTACGCCTAGAAGGATTTAATTATATAATAATAAGTTAGAATAAAATATAAGAGAATCCTTAAGAAAGCTAATTCAAATATCTCTAGTTTAATATAATATAACAAATAGCATACTATCTACCTTCAAATAGTTATATATAAGATTCCCAAAATCCAGGAAACCCTTACTATTAAAAAATAACTTTAAATACTTAGTTAATATATTTTACCTAATTAAACTATAACTTAATATTAAAATATTATTAAAAAAAACTCTAAACTTAAATATTAATAATCTAACTAAATATAGAAAAATCTTCTCTACTTTATCTCATACTAATAAAATCTTAATAAAAAACTATAATAAAATACTATCTATATTAACTACTCTTACTAGAAAATCAGATAAAATATCTTAGTTAAAACTAAAATACTTATACGATTTTAGAAGCTACCTATACCTTCTTAAAAACTATAAGTATATTAAATATACTATTATAAACTTATATACTAAATTCTTATATATTTAGATAATAGTTACTATTTAAAATAGTATTATAAATAGGGTAAACAACTTAGAGTTCTATATTCTCTACTAGAAACTAATAATAAAAAAATAGCTAAATTCTAAAAGATATACTAATAAAGCTAAAAAAGTACCTTTAGATACCCTAAAAGCTAAAATAACTCCCTCAACTAATAAGTCTAATAATAATAACTACTACCCTTCTAATTTAATATATATTAATATTAACCCTTCCCTTCTTAAAAAATTAACTAAAATCCTACCTAAAGTCTTCTTAACTATTTAAAAACCTTACTTACTTTTAATAAGTATAATATTTAACAACTATAAAACAATCTATATTACTAATTTAATAGATTTCTTTAAAAAGGAATCCTTTAAATTAAATAATAAGATAGATATAATTCAATATAATTCAGCCAACTTCCCTATAATTAGATAGGGCAAACAAATAATCAAAAATATCTTTAACAATCTAAATAAGAAGAATACACTAAACTTAACATTAAACAATATAACTTATATTAAAAACTTCTATATTAATATTATTTCAGAAACTCTACTTATTAATAAGACTAAAATCTAATATATAAACCTTAATTATACTCTTAAATTCAGCCTAATTAACCAATCTATTATCATAAAATAGTTATTTAAAAAATATAACTTTATATTCCTCAAATATAAACTAATTTCAAACTATCTCATAATCTATTCAAATAGTTTAAATATTATCTCAAAATCTCTAAATATACTATTTTTTTAACTTTACCTAAAAATAGCTTTCTTAGAAATACAATTTAATAATACCTATATATAATACCTTCAAATAGGATACTTTAAATAGAATACTCTTAAGTATTTAATCCTTAATACTTAAGGAGTAAAGATTATAAGTCTAAAGTAATTAGACTACTCTTACTATACAAAAACTTATTCTTAATAAATTATCTCTAGACAAACTTTAGAATCATATTTAGTTTACCTATTTTACTATATTACCTAAGATCTATTTAACTTTCCTAAAGCTTTTATAAGTGACTCCTAAATACTTATTATTAAAGATAAATTTTTAAGCTTCCTCTTTATATTCATATTACTTAATAAAACCCATAATTCAATCTTTTAAATACTAAAAACATTTACAAATTAGGTAAAATAATAGAGAAATCTTTTAATATATAAAATTCGCTAAAATATTAAAAAAACCATAATAGCAATTAATAGAGAAACTAGTTACTAAATATAAGTAATAGAATAAAAAATCAATCTCAAATTATTTCCCTCTTATACTAAAAAACTAATTAGAATAAGTAAGTATACTAGAAAAAAACTAATTACCTAAAAAATGAAAATATAAGAAATTATAAAACTACTACCTAAACTTTAAATAGAATTAATTCAAACAATAGCTATACTATATAACATATTTCTAAATATTTAAAACAACTAGAGATTACTATATAAAATTGAAGAAACCTAATTCAAACAGTATTTTTATTAATAAATACTAGAATACGCTCTAAGCTTTCATTAAGATTTATAACCTTACTAAGGATAGATTTATACCTATAGATATTAAGTATACCTACTTAAGAAATACTATAAATAAAGTATTATAAAGAAATTATTTAAGATTAAACCTAAGGGATATATTAAATACCTAATAAACTATATTCTAAACGCTTATAATCTCTATAAGATTTAAATCCCTACTTTTTAAAAAGTTATTATCACTTAAAATATTAAATTTAATAAGACGGAATTTTATTTAAAATAAAATTCATTTAAAATACTTATAACAAAATTATAAAACTACTAGTTAAATTAATCACTAAAAAAAATAAAAACCCCATTCTTAAAATATTTAGAAATTTTAAAATAATAAGAATACCTAATAAAATAACTTTTCTTCTACTAACTATCCTATTAGTACTAAAAGTAACTTAAGATATTAAGTTAAACCTAGAGTTAGTCTTAAAAATTAATAAGAAAAGTTTAATTATATCTAAACTAATACCTAAACTATTAAGATTAATTTAAAACTCTAATTAATCTTAACTAGAAGAAATAATTCTTAGTAGTAATTAGAATTTAAAAAGTATACTAATAACTAGAAAACTAGATAATATACTTAAAGTTAGGGATCTAGCTAGCTAAGAAGGGATACTTACTTCAAATAAGTATAGAAGTAAACACCTTAAGACCCCTATTTAGCTAACTTAGAAAAAACTAAAGTATAGCTCTAAACTTCAACTAACTAAAACAATAAGTTTAACTATTTAAAAAATAAACTAATAATATAAAAATAAATAACAATAACAACTTCAACTAGAAATTAATATTAATAACTATATAATACTCTTAAAAAAATATAATAGTAATATTTTATACTTAATAGAATATAAATAAGACAGTTTTACTAATACTTATTTACCTAATTAGTAATAGAAACTTAATAAAAATAATCTCAACCTTTTAATAGTATTCTTTATTATTTAAAATATAGTATTAAAGAAGAAAAATCCTTCTACTAAAATTCAAATACATATTAATTAACTAGTTATACTACTAAAAACTTAGAAAAATATTACTAACCTATTAAAACTATTATAAAAGTCCTTTATTAATATAGTAAGAGTTAAAATTACAAAGCTAAAAAAGAAAGATACCTAGTAAGAAATAAATTACTAGGATACTAAAAATAAACCCCTTCCTCTCAAATAGGTTTTTACTTATAAGATAGATATAGATAGTTATTTAGAATAATATAAAGCGAGGATTTATATATATAGAGATATATAGCTAGTCAATCCGCTACAAACTATATATATAGTAATACTAACTATTTAAATGTTTCGAGTAGTTATAGTAATTATAGTATAATTTAATTTTAAAGTCTTATAGTTTAATATTATTAATATGTTTCTAAATATTATAAGAGACCCTAATAGACTTCTAATAATAGTTAAACTATTAGATAGATTTAAAATTATAAAGAAATATACTAAGTTTAAATAAGTTTTTTATAAATTTCGAGGTATACCCCTTCTTTAGTATAAAGCCTTCTATACTATACTAAAATTATTAAGCTTTATACTATACCTAAAAGAACTTTATCTATTTAAAAATAAGAATTTAAATATCTATATCTTCTTCTATATAGATAATATTCTTCTCTTATACTATAAAGTAACTAAAAAAAATACTCTTAAGATTATTATAAGTATAAAATATACCTATAAACTTAAGGAATAAGGTCCTATTAAGTACTTCTTAGGAGTTCGAATAGTAAGAAATCGAAAGTATTATAAAATTTACTTAGTTTATAATATATATATTACTAAAATCGCAAAATACTTTAATTTCAAATAAAAGCCAACTCCTATAATACTACTTCTAGCAGTATCTTTTACTACTAATAATAGTCAAGCTATACCTTAAGAGATTTATATATACTAGATAAAAGTAAGATTAATTCTTTATATATTAATTATAATACGACTAGATATCTTATTTATATACTTTCTACTTTCGAGGTATTTTATAAATCCTTCTTAAGTATATTAAAATACTATAAACTATATAATTTAGTATTTCTATAAGATAAAATTCCTAGTACTATAGTTTAGAAGCTTAGGAGGTATTAATAAAATACTTTAAACTCTCCTAATTACTAGAAATACTTCTTTTATAAACTATAAAAAAACTTAAAAATTAAATTATAGCTATATTATTTCTTTATTTAGAAAACTAATTTAATAAAAAGCTACTTAATAGAATACTATTATAATATTAATAATTAAAGTAGAACTTCTCAGCTTTAAATATATTTCGAAAGAAGCTATAATATTAAAAAAACTATTTCGAAATATTAAACTTAACCTTAGAAATATTTAGAAAATCTATTATAATAACTACTAAATTATTAAACTAATCGTTTTAAATAGTAAGTATCTATCTACTAAACTTTAATATATAAATATTTAATAAATATAGCTATACTAAGAATACTTAAAAAAGAGTTTTAAAATAATCTATATACTTATAGATATAATACTAATAGATAGACTTATAAAAGACCTAACCTAAATAAAATTCAAATAATTCAAAATACTTCTCAACTTTATAGATCTATAAATAATACTCTTAAGACTAATTAAAATAGATAAATAAACCTCTTAAAACTATTCCTAACTACTTAAATAATATATATAAAAAATCTAGATTCCTAAAGTCTAACTATTTAATAAAACGACTTAGTAGTATTTATATAGAAAGTTAGAAAATAGCAGAATTCCTCAAGCTATTTATAAAAAATAAAACTCTCTATTTAAATTTATATTTAATTTAAAATAGACTACTCAAACTTAGAACTTAGAATAAATAGGCAAGATATAGTAATTAGTATGTAAAAATTAACTTAAAGAAATATAGAAAATTAATTATATCTTCTAAAAGAAGGAGCTAAAATAGGTATTTATTTAAGAGATAGGAGAAACCTATTAAAACTAATTATTAGAATACTAAAACTAAGACTCTAGTTTCTAAAACTACTAGGAACTACTTAAAGTCTAAGATTCTAATCTCTAAATCTTTTAGTAACTAATTAAAATATAGACTTTTAATTAATAAGAAACCTAGTTAAAATAACTAAAATACTAGAGATAAAACTAACTATAAAAAACTAAGTAAGTAGTAATACTTAAAATAGCTAAGTAATAGTAAGTTATATAATAACTAGAATTCTAATAGTAAACTTAGAAATACTTCTATTCTTAAAGAAAACTAATTTAAAATCTTTCTACTAATTAAACTAAAGTTTAAGTTAAAATAACTTCCTTACCTTACTAACCTTCTTACTCTTTAATTATAAAAAATTAGATTTAGAACTAAAATATAAGCTAAATTATATACCTTATTATTATTAGAAATCTAAATAGTAATAAGAAACTTCTTAAAACTTTTATAAATTCTATTAGAAATAAGAATATAAAAACCCCTTAAGTTAATTTTATACTAATAATAATAATTAGAAGGTGAATCTTAGCTGCTAATTCTAATAATATAAAAATAACCTCTATAAAAAAGTATGAAATTTGAATAATAAATAGTATAGGGAATAATTCGAATAAGCTAAGTATTACTAATAATCTTTATCTCGAGGAATTAAATATCATATTCTTTTATAATTTCATCTAAATTACCTTTTTTAGAAAGAATAGACTTTATTAGAATATATTTAGTAATAATAGACTTCTTATTCAAATTAACTAATTAATACTTAATATTCTTAAATTAGTATTTAAAGTTATTTATTTTAGAAGAAACCTCTTAATCTTTAATTTAGGTAAATTTTCTTATAGACTTAGATATAGTTTTAATATATTTCTTCAGAAGCTTAACTAGTTTATTAATATTATCCTCTTTATTCTTAATATTACTAATAATAAGTTTAATTTCCTCTTATTCTTTTTTAATAACTAAAAAATTACTAGTTAGATTATTTTTTTTATTTTTAGAAAGTAGAGAAAAAATAAGAACTTTCTTAGGATATCCTTAGGAGTATTTAACTCTAGTTAGCTTCTTTATTATAGTAGTAGTCTTCTTTAAAATACTAACCTTAATACTACTAATCTTAGGTATTTTAGAAACTTAAAATAAAAGCGAAAGTATTAAGTACTCTAGTAATTCAGGAAACTTAGTAAAATATAACTAAATAAATAACTTAAGTTGATATATTTCTATTTTATACTATTACTTAAATATTAAATCTATTTTAACTAGATAAGTATTTATAGTACTAGTAATCCAGCTTTAGATCTTAAAAATTAAATAGTTATAAATAAAATTAGTAAGGTTAATAAGAGTATTAATACTGAAAAGTATGAAAGAAAAATAATAATTTCAGATTTAATTAAGAAATATATAATCTAAAAGAAATCTGTAAATAAAATAAACCTCTTAAAAAGAATAAAAAAGAGTATTTTAAATAGGAGAAGTATTATTAATAATAGAGTAAGGATGAAAAATACTAATTATAATCTTAAAATACGATTTCTAAGTATTTTTCAAATTAGGATTAGTAAGTATCCCCTTAAGTTTAAGGATAAACAAAAAAAAAACTAATATTAGATTACTTATTAAGATATTTAAGTTGAAATACGTCAGGAAATTAATAGTAATATTAAATAAATTATTATTAACTATTTAAACCTTAATAGAATTAGACTATAATTAAAATATTAATAAAAACTAAAAATTATTATTATATTAGAAGTTAATATATAGAAGCTATTTTATTAATACGTCTTACTAATAAGTATGAAAAAATAACTATTAAAAATATTAATATATAAGGGGAAGAAAGAAACTAGTAAGTAAAAAAATAATAAAATAATTATTTATAATACTTAAAAAATCGAATAAATAACAATATTAGAAGGAGTAACCTAGTTATTCTTACTAAAAATAAAATAAAAGATAGTTAAATATATAATAGATTATAATAAGTTTATTATAATAAAGGATTTCCTTTATTTAAATACTCCAAAGCGTATTTTAGGAATATTAACCTATTTTCATTTATAATAGTATACTATTTAGAATATTTTATAAGATATAAAGTTATTTCTAATAATGCTACCACTAGGGGGGTGTATAAGAATAAATATAGCACAGAGTCTACTAAACGGTTATATAGGGATTATATAAAGCCTAACCGTTCTATTTATACGTATTTAAACGCTTCATTCTAGTTTGAATAGATCATACCTTTCAACAACCTACATTCAGACCACATACTATATTATTTATTCATCATACTTATATAATTACTATATTTCTATCTCTATAAAAAAATTAATAGTCTTATTATAAAGATCTTTTTAGACTAAGAATTATAAATATCTATTATATCTCTCTATAGATAATAATACTCCTTCTTATTTAATTCTATTATTAAGGTTATTAAAATAGATTTAGAGTTAATTTATATTAAGAAGACTAAGAAGAAATAGGGTAACTATAAATATAATATTAAAATTAATATCTCTAAAAAATATAAATACTCAGGTTATACTAAAACTTATAATACTTTATCTATTTCTAAACCTTATATTTATTTTTAGAATAATTTTATTAAATTAAATATTAAATATAATCTTCTAAAAAGTTTTTAATTATTATATACTTCTTATAGATAGTCTTCTTATTCCTATATCTAAAAGGATACTTTTAAATATAACTTTAGAAAACTTTAAAATTAGGAAAATCTCTAGTTTAACTAATATTATAGAATAATAATAAGTATAGTTCTAAAAGATCTCTATAAGCCTCTTTAGATTAATTATTCTATTTTTACTACTTATAGTTATAAAGTAGATTACTATAAAGTCTTTATCTAATATCTTACTTATATTATTATATAATATCTCTATAGTTATCTCTATCAGTATAGCCTTATTAAGATATATAGTAATTTCTATTACTAACTCTATATTAATAATAAATACCTTCTTAAAACGTAATATTACTACTTTATATTCCTTATTAGTATACTTTATTAACTAGTACTCTATTAATAATTTCACATATACCTAATATTTACTATATATATCTCTACCTTAAAGTCTCTCATAGGGTAGCCTTAAAGTATTACTATTACCTAACTAATATAGAAGTTAATATAGTTATTAATAGTTAAAATATCAATTACACCTTTAGCTATTATATATATAGTTAGCCAGGAATTAATCATAATCTAAAATATCATTATTCTTTTACTTAAATTATTATTATTAACTTCTAAGGATTTCTATAATCTATTTATATAACTTATTAATAGTTAGTTTTACCTTATTAATAATATTATAGAAGGCGTCAACTATATTACATACTTAGTATATAGTTATATATATCTCTTTATTAACCTTTTCTTATAGATCTTAAAAGTTTAAATAGATATATTTAAATAGATTAATCCTTATTATTATTATTTTAAATATTTTAATTATATTAGTATAACTATAATTTTTAGTAAATATCTTAAAGTTTATATTTTCTATTTCTTATAGTAATTATAATAAGTTATAGGGGTTTTAAACTTATCTCTAATTATAATAGTTATTTAGGTAATTGAGAGGTTATTTTAGATTAATGTAATTAATATCTTATAATATATATACTTACCTAGCTAGTATATTATTAAATACTCCTCCTATAAAGTCCTATTTAATATTATAACTAATATATTTAGTAATAAATATCTATATTTTATCTTTAAAGATATTATAGTCTTTACCTATATATTTATCACTTAGTTAATATATCTTACTAAATAATATTTTAACTTTTTTATAAAATTAGCTAAAGATAATATACTACTTTAGAAATATCTAGTAGTTTCCTCTAAAGTATATATAAAACCTTAGGGGTTTCTATAATCCTATTTACTATTATTCCTTCTAGTTAGAACTATTCCTTATAATAAAGCTTTATATAGGTATAATTATCTAAATACTTAGTTTAGCTAGCTATAGGCTTAGTATTAATATATTCCTATTAGTTAATATTAAAAGTATTATTTATACTAGAATTATCTCTACTTTTAAACTTTCTAGTATAAAAAGTTATTATTTCTTAATAAGTATAAACTTTCTAATTTTTAAGAGTTATTTAATATATTTTAAATTCTTCTTAATTTCTTATCTTAAGTAGTAGTATTCTTTCTAATTAGTTTTAATACTTTTTATTATTTATTATATTAATATATTTTTATAGAATACTTCTATTAGTTTCTCTTTTATAATTTCTTTACCTATAGGTAAATATATTCTTCTACTAATAAGGTAGTTTTTAAGTAATTATAATACCTTTCTTTTTACCATATTAAAATATACTTCTTCTTAGTTTTAGAAAACTTCTTAATAAGTATCTTATAAATCTTCAAAATAGAAATCTTATTCTTTCTATATTTATATATAATAATAGATATATATATTATTAATATTTATATCTTTATTAGAAGGTATAACTTATTCTCCTTACTATTTAAATATAACTTTCTAATATATACTAACTAGTATTTTTATCTTAGTTTATTAGAATACTTTCTTATACTTATTAGTATAAACTACTATATTCTAATTATTTTATATTTTTTTAGAATTATTAATAAGGTTTAATAAGGAAAATATAGTTTAGAATAATAGTTAGGAGAATATTTATAGTTAGTATAGCTTTACTATATCTTAATTATAAGTATTTCTCTAAAAACTATAGTTTTAGAAGTATATATACTTATTAGACAAATTATAATTACTAAGTAGAAATCTCCTTCTAGTAGAACCCTATATATATCTCTTAATCTAAACTTCTAATAATTCTTAATAGTTTCTTAAAATAGACTTCTATCTAGTTATTATATTTAATAATATACCTAATAATATATATAGGATAATATTATTAGCTAGAACTAGGAAAGAAGTTATTATAATTATTAAGCTAATCCTTTTAGTATAGTTATATATTATAATTATATAAATATACTATTAGTAGTAAATAGAAGTAATAAGAGATAGAAATTAAGTATTATGAATTATTATTATAGNATAATAACTAGTAAATAGAGTAATACTTCTTCTTAGTATCTTATAGAAAATAACTTTAGGAATAATAGTTTTTATACTTATTATATAAGTAGTAATATCTATTATATTAAGTTAATATTTAGTAATCCCCTTTTATATTATTTCTTATACTTATTTTCTTTCCTTATACCTTAAGTCTTACTATTAATTATTAAGAGTTTTTTTTTCTTAATTTCTTTTCTTAGTAATTATGCTTAGCTAAGTAGTAATATATCTTAGTATCTATTAGTTCTTTTTATATTATTTAATAAGTAATATCTATTAGTTTTTTCGTATTATTAACGTATGAGTAAATACTTAGGGAATACTTAGAAATAGGAATAGTAGATGATAATTCTATAATACTCTTAGCTTTAGTATTATTTATAACGATATTATAAACTTACTAGTTCTCTAGATATCTTTATAAGGTAACTATTATAATTACTTATAGAATATTTAAAGATAAATATTAAGAATACTTCTATTATTATTTTATATTACTAATTTCTCTATATTATTTCTTAAAATCTCCTTATTAAATAAAATAAAGCCTCTTTTTTGAAATTCTTTTTCTTTTATTGGTTATAGCCTAAATTCTAAAATTTAAATTAAACCTTAGATAATATTCTTCAAATTATTCTTATTAGAAGAAGGTTTATTATAATATTATAATTATTAAGTTGATTTCTTATTATTTCTCTGTCTATTAAATATATATAAGATATTAAGAGATAGTAGTAAGAGATAGCAATTTACTATAAATCCTTTTCTTCTTACTCATATTAATCTTATTATATTTATTACTATACTTTTTACTTTAGAGAGTTAGTAGGGATTTTAATTATTAATATATTATATAATAGATATAAATAATATCGAGTTAATAAGTTATTATAAATTTACTTTCCTTTCCTATTTTTACTATATAGGTTTCTAGAAGTTATATTAGTATCTTAATATAGTATGTAGTCATAATAGCTTTAAGTCTATCTATTTTTACTATATAGGCTTCTAGAGACTTTCTTAAGAAGTATTATAATTTTATTTCTTTAGATTATTCCTTATTAATCTATAGTTAAATAATAGTAAGTAGTACTAGTAGTAGTAAAATACTACTAATTAGTATTAATTTATAATTAGTAAATATTATAATTAATTAATTATATAAATAGTATGCAACTAGTTATTTCTATTTATAATATCTATCTCTAGATTACAATACGTATATATATACCATATACTATAGGGATAAATCTATATAATAATCCCTCTATTCTTATTAGCTTAAATAAGTAGGTCGACTACTTAGTTACCTACTACTACAGCTTTAGCCACCTTAGTACTATAGTTAACTTAATATATATAAAATATAAACATACTTTATATATTTCTTTTAAAGAATATTGTTGGTTTATCCGGAGGGTAACGCACGCCGTATGTGATCTTGCTGTACGGGTGCAAAGTAGTGTTCTGGTTATTTATTGTTATTATTCCTATGTTATATAGCACGAGGTACTATATAAGGTTCTAGATCTATAGTGTAGTAATTACTTACTAATTACTATACGATTAGTTATAGCTAGTACTAAATGCTTAGTACTTATTACTAGTAGGGTATAGAGGGTATATTACTATATATATAGTAACATATATGGTTACTGTATGCTTTATAGTATAGCGTAACTAATACTAGTAACTTTTTCTTTTTACCGTATACCTTAATACCTATCTATTTATATGAAAAATAGTACCCTTAGCGATCTACACCTTTTTTGCCTTAATAATATACGCCTTTTTTACCTTAATAATATTCGAATATTTATTTATCTATTCTATTTAAGTTACCTATCCCTCTATTCGAATAGTTATATAATTCAAATTAATAAATCTCTTAAAAGTATAGTTTGGTATACCTTTTGTAAAAGTATTAGTAATATTATTATCTCTATTGATCTACTATATTTTATAGAGTTTATAGTATTTATATAACTATCTTAATACTATAATATTAATTATAAAGTATTTTTCTTTAGTAGTACTAAGTTTCACGAGGTACTTATAGAATAAGTATAAGTCGGTATATATAATAGTTAGAATCTAAGGGAGTTTTTAGTACTAGAAGATCTTCTTAAGTAATATAATTATAATATAAGTAAAATCTATACTAATTATTATAATATAGATCTCTAAAGTAAGTATACTCCTAATAACTCTTTTACTTTTTATAGAAAAGTAGTATATAAGATGACTATAGAAGTTAAACTAACTATTACTAGTAGTAGTTTCTTAGCTTAAGATTATTATAAATCCTAATTAAGATGAAGAATTAGTATTATTAGTAAAAAAGCTGTCAATAAAAGTATAAAAATACGCCTTAAAAAAGTTGAGTAGTACAAATTTAAAGCTATAGTTAAAATACTCAATTTGCTACTTAAAACGTTTATTAAACGCGGTAGTATTATTACTTAAAAGCTATTATTTTTATGCTATATAGGAAAGGTTAAATAATATTTTAAGCTAGTATATTAAGGTAAGATATACCTTATATATATATTATTCAATATATATTTTCTTAAGTATTTTAGGTATTATATATATATTAATAAGGGCGAGCTTTTACCCTTAGTATTTTTAGTATGGTTAGAAGGTGTTACTATTAAGTAATAAGATACTTCTATTAAATATTAATAGTACTATTTTTAAGAAAGCTATTTTAAATTTAGCTTTAAATAAAGCTTTTTAAAATTCTTTATTTTTATAATATGAGAAAGTAGTATCTAAGAGGCTAAAAGTATTATTAGTTTATATACTTATAAGGCTAAAAGTATTATTTTTAAAACATAAGACGAGGAAATATAAGTTATATATTAATATCTCTATTTATAACTACTTTTTATAATATTTATAATATATTACTTATTAATAAGTACTAGCCTTAGTAAAGCTATATAGTAATTTAATAATAATTATAATAAAGCTAAAGAAATATTAATCCTTAAGGTATAAAAGTAGTTTAATTATAATATACCTTATAAGCTTTATTTTAACTTAAGTATAAATTTATATTATATTATAAAACTATATTATTATATTAATATATTAGAAGAAAGCTAGAACTATAGTTAAAATTAACTACTAATTATTTTATTAAATTATTAGTAATTATATTAATATTTCAAACTTATTATTATTTCTAAAATTTTAGATTATAAATCTCAACTTTTTATATATCTCATTAGTATTTTTATTTTTAATTTTATTAATAATATAAAACTTAAAATACTTATAATTCTTATAGAAAATAGGGTTATATTAAATAATCTTAATAATACTATTAATAATAATATTCTTAACTTTTTTTTTAATTAATTTTTTAAATAGTAGTCTAAATATTATGATAATACTTTTTTTATAGAAGTTAAATACTAATATTATATTGGATTATTCTTTAGCTATAAGGTATACTATAAAATAAGGTTTTTAACTAAAATCTTAAGAAGGTAAGTTATTCCTATAAGTTATAAGATTTAAAGTTAGTTTAATTTAAAATACTTAAAACTAGAGTAATAGATTACTAACTATTTAAGTAGGAGGGGGATTATTATCCTTAATAGTAATAGTATTACTATTATTTATAATAATAGTATTTTATAATACTTATTAAGTATTCTCAAGTTCTATAAGGATAGCTATAAATAAAATTAGGGTATTATTATAAGAATATATATCTCTATATAGTATTAGGTTTCTTATTATAGTAATACTAGTTCTTATAAATATCTTATAGGTACTTTTAAGTATTAGTATTTTAAAAAGTATTAATACTTTATAAATATAACCTAAAGAGATCTCTTAATTATTATTCTTAAAGTATAGTTTTATAGCTATAGATTAAAACTCTTAAGAATTATAAGGGAGTTTAAAAATATATATCTTACTATATATAGTAAATAGGTAGTATAAGTCTTACTAGCTATTTTTCACTTACTATATATATACTAAAGATTAGAATAAAAAAATTATAATATATAAAGTATCTAAGCTATTACATATTACCAAAGTAGTATTAATAGTATATTTAGCATATTTATAGTAGATCTCTTTAGTAGTTTTATATATAGTATAAATTTAGGTAATAATATTTAGAGAGAGAATTAAATCTTCTATAAAGTAGGAGTATATTTTAAAAATAAATAGAATAAGTATAAAGTTATTAGGTTTAGTAGTATTATTAATTATTTTATATACTATTTAAAGAGATACTTTTTAAATAGTAGTAAGTACCTTATTATAGTAGATATTATATATATAGTAGAGGAGTATATAGTATTATTTAACCTTATTAATATTATTATATATTTTAATTAGAATAATATAGACTATTAATCCTATTATTTTTATTTTTAATCTAAAGTTTTTAGATTAAAATATTATATTTATATTAGTTATAATAAAATTAGGAAAGCTTTAGTATATATCAATCTAATATATTTTAAAAGCTTCCTATATTATTTTTACTAAGATATTTAGTAAAAATCAAGTAGTATTAAATATTATTATAGTATTAATAATATAGAATATAAAGTAGCTATTAATATAGATAATATTAATTATAATTTTAAAATTAAAATTAATATTACTATAGATAGTAAAATAAAAGTATAAAAAAGCTATACTATATATTTAGTATTAGTAATAATACTTCTTAAATACTTTAAGAGTATAATATTTAACTAGATATCCTATTTTATTAAAGATATTATAAAGGTATATAATAACTAGGTATCTAAAGTAATAATAGAATCTCTATATTTCCGCCTCTATAAAATATATAGAAGTAATTATTTTCTCCTTATTAAAAAGTAGCTATAAATACTCCTATTTTTAAATAATTAAGATAACTTTTTTACTTTAGTAGAACTAGTTATATATATTATTAAATATAATACTAAATCGATCTATATCTATAAAATAGAATAAGAAAGAAGTATTATATAATACTATATAAAATATAATAATACTTAGAAATATAGGAATATTAACTATCTTAAGTATAATAATTAGAAAAACTTTACTAAAACGTATTATTACTAATTTACTTTATAGAAACATAAGAATTACAAAAAGGTTAATAATCTATTTAAATATAATAAACTAAGAATACCTAGTAGTTTAAAAACTAGTTATACCTAAATTAAGTAAAATACCTTAAAAAATAGTACTTAAATAATAACCTTTAAATATAAATATAGATATAAAGACTATAGTATTACCCTTCTTATTAATTTTACTACTAGAAATATTATTTTAAATAAGAATATAAAATATTATTTAATTTTAGAAGATTCTTATAATTTTACTTCTATTAAAAGCAATAAGGTTTTTACT
>AMCV02000004.1:2236245-2277496 GCA_000350065.2 Colletotrichum orbiculare MAFF 240422
AAGTATAAACTTATATAATATTACAGAACTATATCATCATACTAGTATACTAGAAAAAAGCTAAAATTATAACTAAAATTAACTACTAGCTACTTTATTAGACTATTAGTAATTATATTAATATTTCGAATTTACTATTATTTCTAAAACCTTAAATCATAAATCTCAACTTCTTATATACCTTATTAATATCTTTATTTTTAATTTTATTAATAATATAAGACTTAAAATATTTATAACCCTTATAGAAAATAGGGTTATACTAAATAATCTTAATAATATTATTAGTAATAATATTCTTAATTTCTCTTTTAATTAACTCTTTAAATAGTAATCTAAATATTATAATAATACTTTTTTTATAGAAGTTAAGTACTAATACTATATTAGACTATTCTTTAGCTATAAAATATATTATAAAATAAGATTCTTAGCTAAAATCTTAAGAAAATAAACTATTCCTATAAATTATAAAACTTAAAATTAGTTTAATCTAAAATATTTAAAATTAGAAGAATAAATTACTAACTACTTAAATAGGGGGGGGATTATTATTTTTAATAGTAGTAATATTATTATTTATAATAATAATATTTTATAATATTTATTAAATATTCTAAAGCTCTATAGGGATAACTATAGATAAAATTAAAATATTACTATAGGAATATATATTTCTATATAGTATTAAGTCTCTTATTATAATAATACTAGCTCTTATAAATATCTTATAAGTACCTTTAAGTATTAGTACTTTAGAAAGTATTAATACCTTATAAATATAACTTAAAGAGATCTGTTAGTTATTATTCTTAAAGTATAGTTTTATAACTATAAATTAAAATTCTTAAGAGTTATAAAAAAACTTAAAAATATATATCTTACTATATATAGCGAGGAAGTAGTATAAGCCTTACTAGTTATTTTTCTCTTATTATATATATACTAGGAATTAGAATAAAAAGGTTATAATATATAAAATATCTAGACTATTATATATTACTAAAGTAATATTAATAATATATTTAGTATATTTATAATAGATCTCTTTAGTAGCTTTATATATAGTATAAGTTTAAGTAATAATATCTAGAGAAAGAACTAAATCTTTTATAAAATAAAAGTATATTTTAAAAATAAGTAGAATAAGTATAAAGCTATTAGGCTTAATAGTATTATTAATTACTTTATATACTACTTAAAGAAATATTTTTTAAATAGTAGTAGGTATTTTAGTATAATAGATCTTATATATATAGCGGAAGAATATATAGTATTACTTAACCTTACTAATATTATTATATATTTTAATTAGAATAATATAGACTATTAATCCTATTATTTTTACTTCTAATCTAAAGTCTTTAAATTGAAATATTATATTTATATTAGTTATAATAAAGTTAGGAAAGCTTTAATATATATTAATCTAATATACCTTAAAAGCTTCCTATATTACTTTTACTAAGATATTTAGTAAAAATTAAATAGTATTAAACGCTATTATAATATTAACAATATAGAATATAAAATAGCTATTAATATAGATAATATTAATAATAATTTTAAAGTTAAAGTTAATATTACTATAAATAGTAGAATAAAAGTATAAAAAGGTTATATTATATATTTAATACCAGTAATAGTATTTCTTAAGTATTTTAAAGGTGTAATATTTAACTAGATATCCCACTTTATTAAGGATATTATAGAAGTATATAACAGCTAGGTATCTAAAATAATAATAAAATCTCTATATTTCTACTTCTATAAAGTATATAGAAATAATTATTCTCTCTTTATTAAGAAGTAGCTATAGATACCCCTATTTTCAAATAATTAGGATAACTTTTTATTTTAATAAAACTAATTATATATATTATTAAATATAATATTAAATTAATCTATATTTATAAAATAGAATAAGAAAGAAGTATTATATAATACTATATAAAATATAATAACTCCTAGAAATATAAGAATATTAACTATCCTAAATATAGTAATTAGAAAAACTCTATTAAAATATATTATTACTAGTTTATTTTATAGAAGTATAAGAATTATAGAAGGATTAATAATCTACTTAAGTATAATAAATTAGGAGTATTTAGTAGTTAAGAAGCTAGTTATATTTAAGTTAAATAAAATACCTTAAAAAATAATATTTAAATAATAACCTTTAAGTATAAATATAGATATAAAAGCTATAATACTACCCTTCTTATTAATTTTACTATTAGAAGTATTACTTTAAATAAAAATATAAAGTATTATTTAGTCTTATAGGATTCTCGTAATTTTACCTCTATTAAAAGTAATAAGGTTTTTACTAAAAAATAATATTAAAAACTATTCAGAAGGAGTAGTAATCTTATCTTTAAAGTCGTATTATATTTAGTATTATATAATAGTATTATTAAGCTTATAATCTTAAGGGGGGTCCTTAAGGTTATTATCTAGGTTATTAATACTTTTATATTTTATAAGGAAGGTTTAGTATACTATTATAGAATATACTTTAGGGTTAATATTTAACTTATACTAATTAAATAAAATATACCTCTCCTTAAAAATATATTTTATAAATTAATAACCTGTTTTACTATATATATAATACTTCTTATTTAAATAGTTATATATAATTAGATAAAAAAGATAAATACTATTTAGAATAAGTAGTTATAAGCTCTATAAAGCTATATAAATAAAATATTAAATACTATATAGTATAGTATTTTAAAGGTATTCTTAAGAAGAGTTATATATATAGTTAACTTAAAATTAATTATTAACTTATTTCTAGCTATTATCTCTATTATCCTAAATATATTATAATTCTTAGAGTAATATAATATTACTTATAGTTAATTTTAACTAGTTATAAAAATTTTAAAAGATTATTATAAAATTAAAAAAGGCTAACTAATATTTAGATATACTATAATATATACTTATAAGCTAGAAGTAGAATACTATATCTATATAGAAATTCAATAAGAAAGCTTTCTAGATATAAATAAGCTTAAGTATAAAAACCTCAAGAGCTTCCTTTTTATTCTTCTTAAGGTTCTTAATTATAATACTTCAAAATATAGTATTTTACTAATTAGAGAAATATAATTATTAATATTTATTATTTTCAAAATAGTTTTTAATATAATAAATTATCTATTTAAACTATAAGTTAAAACTAAAATTACTTAAATATTTAAAATAATACTTAAGAATTTAATCTTTTAGTATAATTAAAAATATACTAACTTATATATAATATAAAATACTAAGCTTAAAATAGTAATTATAAAAGATATAGATCTTTATCTCAAATATATTATATAAACCTCTACTATACTTTATACTCTTATTATATAGCTTTATAAGATTTATAGTATATTTAGCTAAAGTATTATTAAAAGAAATAGTAGAAATAATATATAAAAAGTATTTAAGTTATTTTAGTAGTTATAAGTTATTATACTTATAGTTTACCTCCTATATATAAGGAAGTTCTATACTAGAAAGATTATATACTAATAAGGCTAATAAGGGGAATAAAAAGCATAATATTAGTACTAAAAATAAGAAAGCTAATTAGCCATACTACTACTATCCTTCTTCTATATCTTATAAGGAAATTATAATAAGTTTAATCTTTTAAACTTTAAATTTAATCTTATAGAGAAATATTATAATCTCCTATTCTTCTTCTATAAAGTTTTTAAGTTATTTTAAGAACTTCTTAAAGTTTTACTTAAAAGTATTATAATATTTACTAATTTTAGTAATCTTTTTAAATATCTAAAAAATAAATAAGTCTTATTAAACTACTTAGTATAAAATACTAAAGATTTTTTTATTATTTATATTAATTTTAATATTATAGAAAAAGAGATAGTTCTAAATATATTAAGTAACTTGGGTATTTATAAATTACTAAATTATAAGAAGTTAGTTTTTAAAATTATTTTTAAATATCTAAAAAAACTTATAGTTATAGAATTTTAAATAGTTATAAAGTATTATTTAGTATATTAAGTAGGTTAAGATTATAGAAGTATTTTTATCTATAATATTTTTATAATTAATATCCTTAATTTATCTAAATAATATAAAATCTAAATATTAATAAATCTTTATAGGTATAGGGATACTACTTAGTACTACTATAATAATTAAAAAGGTATTTAGAATAAGTATTTTTTTAAGAATTAGTAATTTAAATATTATTATAAAAATAAGAAAAATATTAGAAAAGTTTTTAAAAAACTATATAGATCTCTTAAAAAATCGAAGCTAGAAATACTATAAATCTCTAGTATTATAAAAATCTAGTAAGGCTTAATAAAGTTTAATATATTTACTAAACACGCTCTAGTAAGTACTAATTAAAAACATATAATTAAACTCCTTAAAAAATACTATAAAAAGTACTTTAGTTTAACTAGAATAAAAACTTTAATATAATATTACTATTTAAATCTTATAAAAACCTCTTTAAAGTATTAATATATAATTTAGAATTTCCTAGTTAAAATCCTAAAGTAGGGAGAATCTAAAGTATCTAAACTATTATTCTTACAATCTTTTACCTTATATAGGCTTTAAATATAGTATTTTATAATTACTTCTTTTACTATAATAGGTTTTACTAATTTATAATATAATAATAATAGAAGGATTAACTACTAATTAGTATTAGTTTATCTAGAAAGTAATATATACTATATATAATCTTACTATATAAATATAAAGTAGTATTCTAGTTATTTGTTATTATTTTTCCTATGTTATATAGCATGAGGTGCTATATAAGGCTCTAGATCTATAGTGTAGCAATTGCTTACTAATTACTATGCGATTAGCTATAGCTAGCGCCAGGTGCCTAGCACCCGTCGCCAGTGGGGCGCGGAGGGCATGCTGCCATGTATGTGGCAACGCGTACGGTTACCGCATGCCCTACGGCATGGCGCAACCGACACGTACACTTTACATACACTTTACATACAAAGACGATCGATTTTGGTGGCGACACTCGCGGCGCTGTGGCTATAGTGTACGCGTTTGTTTGCAGGTCGCGTGCTCCCCTCATCTGCCCATTGCTTCTTTGTTTTACTTCTACTGCGTACGTACGATGTATTGTGCAGCCCTTGAGCCTTTGCTAACCCAAAGCGACACACTTCGCTGAAGCCGGGTTAGCCCAATCCTCAGAGCAGGTAGCATGGAACGCCTACGGCGCCCCCTGGTTCGCAGCCCATATCATTGACAACGATGTGATCATATCCCTGAAAGTTCTGAACTTGAAAGGTATCCCCGGGGGGGGCAAGCACGAGAGGCACGGAATGCCACCCCGGATCTCATCGATCGTTCTTAGCGCGGACCGGCTGAGACCTGCAACAATTTTTTTTCATCCCGGATGGAAGCCTGAGCCATCGAGCCAGCCAGCAACGTGCTCCCTACTGTGGTAATCTCTGCGCACTACCTACAAAGGACAACGGTAAGTGAGAGTAGAATCAGAGACGAGTTGATGAACCCCTTCTTCACAGAAGTCGAGTATTAGGTTTTCTACTCGCGTTTCCCTTTTATTCTTTGAAACTTATAGGGCACGTTCTTCGCTTGGTTGGCCTACGGTAAAGCTGAAGGGGCCTGAAGACCAATTGCAATCAATGGAGCATCTTCACGTACACATAACGGAAACCAGGCACAAGTATTAATGTCCCAAAGGGTGACGGGAGTCAAGCTCACACAGCATGAGCCACGCTCGCTTCTCCCCTGACAAGTGCGCTGCGAGTCCTATATCTGTCTGTTCTACCATCTGTCGTCGTGCGGGCATGGGCGGACACAGCCAAATTTGCCTTGCGTCCTCGCGCTCGTGCCACTCTCGCTACTGTGTAACATCTCGTAGCGATGGTCAAGAGGAAGACCCCGGTAGAATGTACTGAGTCTGTTGTAACGGACTACATCCAACTCAGTAAAGTCGCAATGGCGACTTACTCAGTAAATAGGCTCCGTTGTTCCATTACCGCCGACGACCCCAAACCCTACGCTCGTCCCGTCGTTGGTTCTTGTTGTGTGTGCTTGGAATCGTTCGCCAGATCATGCATGACCGCCATCCCAAGGATTTCATCCCATGAGGGCGCGATCCTCCAACGGGCGTAGAGCACATCCCGAGCCCAGATCATCTCTGAACCAAACCCTGTTCCAGATGGTCGGTGTTGGGACAACCCGATACCTTCTAGAAGGTTAGGAGCCCAGCCTCAGGTTCATCTAGAATGGATCCGAGCTCTACAGATATCAAAACACTGCAAGATACCTGGTAGATGTCCTTTGGTACCGAGTGACCCTCGGCGTTGTTTTTCCGTACTCTTATATCAGCAGCGTGTCACTGCACATGCCATTTAGCATTCTCTACACTACATAGTATGTAGCTAAAGGCTGCTGCCATTTCCGGCGATCTCTGTACCACCAGAGATATGCCACATCACTGCGTGATGCCACAAGCGTCCGTCAGCCAGGCCCCATGGTGACGAGGTGACATGGAACATGGGTGGTCACTCCTGGTCTTCTCAATAGGCCGCCTCCTGGCCCGTGTTTCGGGACGTGGCTATCAACAATTACAAGTACTCCGTACAACGGAGCAACAAGAAAAACAATAAACAAGCTACCCAACTCGGCCCCCTGCGCATGGCCGGCGCTGTTATCTCTTCGCAAAACCAAGATGCAGTAAGCTGCACCTCAAGAGCTCAGCCTGATGTTCGATTTGGGATAAGATGACCGCAAGAAAAAGCAATTGAACATGGGGAGAACCGACTGAGCAAGAGAAAGCTCCCATAACGCGACCTCTACCCTGATGTTGCTGTAGCCAGCCGTTGCCAATGATTGCCCATTGCAGTGGCAACAAGCGATGGCGAGAATTGCTCTGCCAGCCTCACTATCGTACCGCTTCGTGTCGGTGGTTTCCCGCCTCGTGATTTTTCGGCCTACATGACGCCTGTGCCTGTGCCCAGCTTACCCAGTGACCCGCCCGTAGGTAGATTCCATGTCTTCTATGTCCCTTGCCTCTTTCGACTGAGAATCCAGAACAGTAAAGATGGTCCACCTTTTTCGCCCATGCAACGCCGGCTGCCACAATGCGACGGCATGCAGTGCAATTCTTCGAAGATGTTTATAGTACGGATACTCCGTACTCGTACGGATGCCGACGCAAAAATGCGTGGTAGGCTCTGACCTACCAGCCAACCCTCGTATTACAATCGAAATATCCAGAGCCTGACAAGTTGAGCCTTCAAAGATTGCGGGTGCAGTGCGGGTCTCATCCACCAGGTTTCAGCTTTATGGGATCCCCGACGTGTAGGAATGTCCAGATCGTGTGGTCGTGTACGGATAGGATAGCCTTTCTGGGGTACTGTGATGCCGATAAGAAAGGTCGTCTGTCCAACGCTTGAAAAAGCTCGCGCCGCCCGCAGAGCTATCTTAATAGTACCCGGACTGCCTCTCAGATGTTGTGCATGGCCTTGAGAATTCAACAAGACCTACCTGTACCACGATAATATGCCTGCTGCGCCGTGCCCCCCGCGGACGGCCAACTAAGCCCGCAAGCGGTCCTGCCGACGAGTTGATGCCAAGCCGAGACATGCGCTGCCCTGGGGAAGTTGTAAATTAATTAGCTGCTTAGCCCGCACAGTTTCTCTGCCGTTGCGCCACCTTTAGCCCGTTTCGGCAGAGACAAACAAACCATGGTCATGAGCAGATCAGATGAGAAAAGATAATGGCGAAAAGGCGTAATATCAGATTGGCTCTGTGGTTTTACCACAGCTACTTGAGAAATGGCCGTGTTATTTGGTTGACTGCCAAGTCTAGAGTCCTTCATGAAGCCTGTTGAGGTGTATATGCCACGACAGGTTGGCGGCTATGAGGTCTTCTGCGAGACTCTCATTTGCCCGCGTCTATCCGAGGAAGGAAAAGCACGTACATAGTAAACGACGGGTTCTTCTAGCCCATTCGCAATCCCAGCAAGTTGCGACATGAAGCTAGCCATGCAACATCAGCATCAGCGCGGAACCAATCGAGCGGCATGGATTGCAGAAGCTGAACGCTCAGGGCTCCAGCAACCGCCAACGCCCCCTCCTTTCACCGACTCGATGGCATGCTAAGGATTTTAGCAGATGAAGCGAGTAACACTTGAAACTTCAAGAGAGAGAAAAGGCCCCCGCCCGCAGTCGCGCGCGGAGCTATTAACCCCCCCTCCAACCCCAAAAACAAAGAAGAAGAAAAGAAAAGAGGCACAGACCCCACCCCCCCCCCAAAAAAAAAGAAGTTTTTTTAAGAAGTTTTTTTTAGGAGAATAACAGAGAAAGGTGGGTGGGACTCGGTGGCTCTCGTCGACATACGGATGCATATCAAGTAGTTGCGCCGTGCCGGGATAACGAAGTTCTTGGGTTGCCGATCTGCTCCGGTGGCCAGCATAGCGGGACAAGATATGAGAAATCGGACAGGGCATTTTCGGCCGCACAGCAAATGAACTTGCGTTAGCCTGGCGGCTCTACGCAGTAGGTATGTCCATATACGTAGCCGATGCGGAGCCATTTTTTCTTTGTTTCCTTGGATCCCCGGGGCAAACACTGCGTAGCTGACCAGCTGACGATCCTGTTCTGCGAGGCGTGCAGGCATGGTTGCCAGCCGAGTCTCGATGCTCTGTACACGTATGTAAGGCCACGAATCGACGTCCTCTCGGGCAAGACATCAACTAAGTAGAGAGCCTCTGTTGGATGAAAACATGGGCTACGGAGAAGTCGGTGTCGAAAGCTCTTCTCAAAGGCTTGCATGCTGGAACCTGTACTCGTACATCGTTGTATGTTGCAGGCGCTTGAAACCAAGGTAGGCAGGTATGCCACAGTGTCTTGCTTGCAAGGCACATGAAGTGGAAAAGGCTTCCATCGACAGGAATATTGCGCTCGACGGCGTGCACTCAGCTGCCGACCGGTGATGACGGCATACGTACGAAAAGGAGGTATTTGACGTTTCAATGCACTTGTTTTCCAATTAAATGGGCCGTAATGGGCCATGCCCTTGAGCTCAATGCAGAATGTCACCCACGTATCCGTACATATACTTCGCACACCATCGCCGGTGACGAAACTGCTGTTGGCCTAGGAACCAGTACGACTTCACCCCTGTGCAGACAGCTGAGGAACACAGCAGGGCGCTACGTACTTCTACGGTACACTAGATTCGTTCAAGCTTGGATGCAGTACCATGCAGAGCGATACTGTGTACGGATACATTCTGACTACTCCGTATGGGCCGATGTTTCCACTTGGCTGCAGCGTCTGATCAGCGACATGATACGGGACTGGGGAAATGCCACCATTGGGTTGGTTGTGATCCGCAGATGCATATGAGGAGACAATGACCAAAGAGTGACCCGGCACGATGGTGTGGATCTGCGCCTGAAAAGCGCCGCGAGGGCCAAGCTTATTATCGCGTACTCCGTCCTCCGTAGATTCAAGCAGCTGCTTTGAAATCGCACAACGCTAATCTTTGGGCAATTTTGATCCGAGACATTTCAGTTGCGTTGTCACTGCTGATGGCTCGTTTCCGCTGCGACCTGACAACCAGGAATGACATGCGTTCATGGATTTATCCAGAGTACTATGGTATGCTTTCAAAACGTACCCCAAGAACCTGGTCAGGTGAATCAGGCCATTCTGTGGGTTGAGATCCCACGGAACACTGAGATGATTTATTTGTGCGCGGCTGGGATTCGCTTCCCAAAGGTCATATGGAGATGGCGCGGCAACAAGTAGAGCGATTCCTTTTAACAGAAGTGTTGGGATTCAGGAACCATGCGCCCATCAGCGGCACCTGGCCTGGCTAGGCTATGGGTCCCTGGGTGCAGCATCAAATAACCATCCAGCCCGCGAGCTGACGAAGCACGCGGCGCAACACAGGTTTGCGAATCAAGTTCCTTTGCGACGTCATCTCCCAGTCGCGGTCCTGCACCTACGCTGATGTCTCGACCTAATCCGCGGTTTTGGGTCGACTTCATTGAGCATCCGGCCTGTCGGGCTCACTGGATGACACAAGCTGCCCAGCTTCGAAGAGACCTCGACCCTTCATTGCCTGCAGATAGCACAGGTTACTTATAGGGAAAGTCGTACAGGACCAGTCCTGCAGATGAGGCGGTCTTTCCGATTTCAAAAGTGTAACATGCCAACGACAGTCGGTTGCGTTGCCCAAGAAAAAAACCTATGGACCTAGTGCTTGTAGTTGCTGACATAAGCCGATCGGCCCTTGAAATGTTGACGGTCCGAAAATGTTCCAAGTGACATCCGATGGACGGGAGGTCCCGCCACGGCCAGGGCACCGAAAAAAAAACGGCCTACAGGCCCCCGCATTGCTCAAGTCAACGTCAACGTATCCGTAGATCTACTTGAATCTCACTCCACACGTGAGCGTTGTACACCATACACGCGGAACCCGTCCATCACAGCCTTTAAAGTGACGGACGCAAGGCTCGGATTGTCTGTTGTCTCCCGACGAACTTAGATTCGGAGTTGAAGCTTGCGATTCGGATCAGAAGCTGCACACACCGCTTAAAGTCTTACCGTCACCACCCTACACACCAGAACATGGAGGCCGAAATCCGAACTCTTCTGCCCAATGTCGATCCAGTGCTCTCCGAGTACTCGGTGGGATACCTGACCCATGCATCGACGCTTTGGTCCGATGAGGAGGAGCTGTCTGGTCCCTCGCCACTCTCTGAGGCAGCATTCGCCGTTACTGAGTTGCTCCTCTCTGCGTCTGGCAACCCCGACTCCAAGCTTCAGCAGAAAATCGAACAGCTTGTCCAAAAATGGGTGGACAAGTACAGCGATATCAACGGCACCCAGCGAAATGGCCCATCAGCCGTAAGGCGACTGGATCAGACCTTCCAGGTCAGCTCGCAGCGCAACATGTCGTCGACCCTAGGTGTTGCTACCGGTGCTGTTGACCTCGAATCGGCCAATGCACGTAAGGTCGAGTCTAAAGTAGACAGAAAGAAGCTTGAGAAGGCCGAACGGAAGATCGCTGCCAAACAGCAGAAGAAGACGTACAAGACCGTCGAGTATGAGGCTTCTAAGCTGCTCAACCAGCCCGAGTCCACCCAGTCTTACGAGGAGTTCTACATGGCGGTCAACCCTCTGCAGCTCGGCGCTACAGGCGGCAACAAGACGAAGGATATCAAAGTCGACAACGTGGATGTGTCCATTGGGGGAGTGCGCATTTTGACCGACACGAACTTCACCTTGGCCTACGGCCACAGGTATGGTCTCGTTGGACATAACGGAGTGGGTAAATCCACGTTGCTTCGCGCACTGGCCCGCAGAGAGTTGCCCATTCCGCCTCACATCTCTATCCTGCACGTCGAACAGGAGGTAGGGTCTTCTTTCCAGTGTGCACGAACGCCGTCTGACATGCCAACAGCTTACTGGTGACGACACCCCTGCCATCCAAGCCGTCCTGGATGCCGACGTCTGGCGCAAGGTGCTTCTGAAAGAACAAAATGTGAGTGATGGAAGTCCCGATGAGTGTCCCCCGGCAGAAAATGCTAAACGATGACAGGAAATTACGCAAAAGCTGGCCGATATCGAGGCTCAGCGCGCATCCATGGCCGATACTTCGGCCGACGCTGCTAAGCTGGACCAAGACAGAGAGGTCCAGGACAACAGACTCGGCGACATCCAGGCTAAGCTGGCAGAGATGGAGTCTGACAAGGCTGAATCGAGGGCCGCAAGTATCTTGGCCGGTCTGGGTTTCTCGGCCGAACGCCAGCAGTACGCGACCAAGACCTTCTCCGGTGGTTGGCGTATGCGTCTGGCTCTGGCGAGAGCACTGTTCTGCGAGCCCGACTTGCTTCTTCTCGACGAACCCTCGAACATGTTGGACGTTCCTTCCATTGCTTTCTTATCGAACTATCTTCAAGGATACCCCAGCACAGTGCTTGTCGTTTCTCACGACAGAGCTTTCCTCAACGAAGTTGCGACGGACATCATTCATCAGCACTCTCAGCGCCTGGACTATTACCGCAGTGCAAACTTTGAGTCCTTCTACGCAACTCGCGAAGAGCGTAAAAAGACAGCCAAGAGGGAGTATGAAAACCAGATGGCCCAGCGAGCCCACTTACAGGCCTTCATCGACAAGTTCAGATACAATGCGGCCAAGTCATCCGAGGCGCAGTCGCGTATCAAAAAGTTGGAGAAGATGCCTGTTCTCGAACCCCCTGAGACCGAATACAGCGTCAAATTCAAGTTCCCTGACGTCGAGAAGATGACACCTCCGATTATCCAAATGACGGGTGTCACCTTTGGCTATTCCAAGGACAATATCCTGCTGCGCAATGTCGATCTTGATGTCCAACTGGACTCTCGTATCGGCATCGTCGGACCCAACGGTGCTGGTAAGACGACGGTGCTCAAGCTGCTGATTGGCAAGCTCTCGCCCACGTCAGGTCTCATCTCCCAGAACCCGCGCCTACGTGTTGGTTTCTTTGCCCAACATCACGTTGACGCGCTGGATCTTACCGTGAGCGCAGTGAGTTTCATGGCCAAGACATATCCGGGCAGGACGGACGAGGAGTACCGCAGACAGCTCGGTGCTTTCGGCATTACGGGCACGACTGGTCTGCAGAAGATGGAGGTGCTTTCCGGTGGTCAGAAATCGCGTGTGGCGTTTGCCTGCCTTGCTTTGACTAACCCTCACATCCTGGTACTCGACGAGCCTTCCAACCATCTTGATATCGAAGCCATGGATGCTCTGGCCGAAGCCCTGAAGGAGTTCCAGGGCGGTGTACTGATGGTTTCTCACGACGTGACCATGCTGCAGACGGTGTGCACATCGCTTTGGGTTTGCGATGGTGGCACAGTTGAGAAATTCCCCGGAGACGTCCAGGCATACAAGAAGAGGATCGCTGCACAGGCGGACGCTGCTGGTGTCGTCAAAGCTCATTAGATGTAGTCATAGAAAACCTGTAGGTACGGTACTTCGCCGTCCAGTGCAAAAACTTGTTTGATGTCTTCTTTGTTTGTTCCTCTGCGAAGCATAAGTACCAGCAGAATGCGAGCCTAAAGAGTGTCGAGCTCGCGAAGGAAATCGGCGAATGTCATATCACCGTGAGCTCAGTTGAGGGTGGTGGATACTAGGCTGGTCGACTACTCTGCTAATTTGGCGCTTCTGATGAGCAAAGGCAACTTTGTGTGTTAGCGCATCCCAGTTTCAATTGCACATCGGATTTTTTAAGCAGGCTGATGGCGCGCTAAGAAGTATGTACCAGATTGGACTGCCTGCCTTCCATACGACGGACGGCTTGAGTTCCGAAGACGACCGACATTTCTGGCTGGCTGGCTGACTGACTGTGCTGGGTGTAAGGAACTTCAATGGTAGGTTTGACTCGAAGCCAAACTCAGCAGTTCCAACCCCATCAGAACGCAGACGGCTGCCCTCTTAGGCGAGACAATATCAAATGCTCGTGTTCAGTATTTCATGAGCATTATCGTGAAGCCGATGTTATATCGTAGGTAGTCTGTGATACCAAAGGGACAGGGGGCTGCTGCCTTCGTGCCTGACAGTAAGAAAGGCGGGTACGTACTTCCGGCGACTTAAGACCCCACTGCCGATTGGCCTTTACAATGGAAGTAGGTGGGTGTCTCGCGCTAAGCTACACGTGTATACCCAACTTGCCAACCATGAGCGTGCACGGGCCCGAATAGTAAACAAGCGAGCTGCCCCCTTCCCCTTCCACTACCCCTTCCCTCTGGCCTCGCTGGCGGTTGGGTGGTGGCCTGCAGCTGGTCCCGTCGCTCTGCTCTCCAACTCGCCCCGTGGCGGTGAACAAAATCACATCCACCTACAAACAAAAATCCAACAACCTCTTCCCCTACCTTTCCTCGACCTCATCCACCCTCCACCAACCCCGTCCTTGAAGCTTCGCCTAGCTGTCAAGCAAAGAATCATCTTTCAGTGTCGGCCATAATCAGCTCACGGCTTTCCGTTATTCAAAATGCGTGAGATTGTAAGTCACTCGCTCTTTCCCTCAAAACAACGCCCTCTGCGACGCGTCCGACAACCTGGCCCCTGAACCACCGCCGAAAATCCATCGATCGCGATCTTTCCTCAATCCCAATGGACAACTCCTTCGTTCACCGCGCTGACATGGAATCTTCTCAAAAATAGGTCCACCTCCAGACCGGCCAGTGCGTAAGTCTCTCTCCCAGTACCCAACCCGACGGCTTGGATGCGGGGCTAACTGCTTGAACAGGGTAACCAGATTGGTGCTGCCTTCTGGTGCGTAGATAGACGTCGGCGACGCGGCGGCAACGATGCTTCGCACATGACGAATACTGATAATACCACAGGCAAAACATCTCTGGCGAGCACGGCCTCGACAGCAATGGCGTGTATGTCACTAGCTCTACTAAGGCCACGTCAAGAATGGACGGCTAATCTCTGCGAACAGGTACAACGGCACCTCGGAGCTCCAGCTCGAGCGCATGAGCGTCTACTTCAATGAGGTTTGTTATCCTATAGCCCCGCACGAGACAGGAAAAGCACGCTGACTTGTGCTCCTTCGCAGGCCTCCGGTAACAAGTACGTTCCCCGTGCCGTCCTCGTCGACTTGGAGCCCGGTACCATGGACGCCGTTCGTGCCGGTCCTTTCGGCCAGCTCTTCCGCCCCGACAACTTCGTTTTTGGTCAGTCCGGTGCCGGCAACAACTGGGCCAAGGGTCACTACACTGAGGGTGCCGAGCTTGTCGACCAAGTCCTCGATGTCGTTCGCCGCGAGGCTGAGGGCTGCGACTGCCTACAGGGTTTCCAGATCACCCACTCCCTCGGTGGTGGTACTGGTGCTGGTATGGGTACCCTCCTGATTTCCAAGATCCGTGAGGAATTCCCCGACCGTATGATGGCCACCTTCTCTGTCGTGCCGTCACCTAAGGTCTCCGACACCGTCGTCGAGCCCTACAACGCCACCCTCTCAGTACACCAGTTGGTTGAGAACTCCGACGAGACCTTCTGCATTGACAACGAGGCTCTGTACGACATCTGCATGCGTACCCTCAAGCTGTCCAACCCCTCCTACGGCGACCTGAACCACCTGGTCTCCGCCGTCATGTCAGGTGTCACTACCTGCCTGCGTTTCCCCGGTCAGCTGAACTCCGACCTGCGCAAGCTGGCTGTCAACATGGTTCCCTTCCCTCGTCTTCACTTCTTCATGGTCGGCTTCGCTCCCCTGACCAGCCGTGGCGCCCACTCCTTCCGCGCCGTCAGCGTTCCCGAGCTCACCCAGCAGATGTTCGACCCTAAGAACATGATGGCTGCCTCTGACTTCCGCAACGGTCGCTACCTGACCTGCTCGGCCATCTTGTGAGTTCCCCGACTCCACACCCTCTACTTTCATGTACTTTGGACGCTAACTACTCATTTTCTAGCCGTGGGAAGGTTGCCATGAAGGACGTCGAGGACCAGATGCGTAACGTCCAGAACAAGAATTCCTCCTACTTCGTCGAGTGGATTCCCAACAACGTCCAGACCGCTCTTTGCTCCATTCCTCCTCGTGGCCTCAAGATGTCTTCTACCTTCGTCGGAAACTCCACCGCTATCCAGGAGCTCTTCAAGCGCGTTGGCGAGCAGTTCACTGCCATGTTCCGTCGCAAGGCTTTCTTGCATTGGTACACTGGTGAGGGTATGGACGAGATGGAGTTCACCGAGGCTGAGTCTAACATGAACGACTTGGTCTCCGAGTACCAGCAATACCAGGACGCTGGTGTTGACGAGGAAGAGGAGGAGTACGAGGAGGATGTTCCCCTCGAGGAGGAGGTTTAAGCACACTAGACGCTGCTGAGGACCAATAACGTTACACCCCATCGGTGGTGGAATTTCGCTTCGCGTTTCTGGCTTATCGCCAGAGAATGGGCTTCTAGATATACCTCTCTTAGTAGTACGCGTACGCCTGACGTATCAATCGAGTACGAACCACCAGAGATTTCTCTGTGTACAAAGCATTCATTTTACATATGCCCAAGTCCCAATCAATTGGACAGTGACTGATCGTAACCAGATGAACGATACGCTTTTCAAGTGCAGTATGCATCGAACAACAATGCCGTAGATGTTCCCATACTTTTTCGCGCCGCAGTCGCAGTTGACTGGCACCAATGAGGAAGAGCTGAAAGGTGGGGCTAGACCGGCTGACTAAGGCAAGGAAAAGTTCCTGAAGCTGCTTCACTTCGCATCAGACGAGCAACACGCATGCGCGCATTGGGAGGTAGCTCGCCATTCGACGACGACCGCAATGCTTGCCCCTAGTCGAGGAATGGCCTTGAGGCAGGCCTTGGCCTCCTCGCCAGCCACGATGATACCGGCCTTCCTGGTACCAGCTCTTCACACTCTGTCACGAAGACAATTCTCCTGGACACCGATACGGCCATCAAAGCTCGGTCGCACGCCGCTCTCGATTCCGCCTGGCGTCGAGATGCTAGTCAGCGAGCCCAAATTGAAGAAGGATCCGACGAGCTACTTGAAGGTGTATAAGAGGACGGTCTCTGTCACCGGCCCTCTCGGTGCGTCTCCTGCAGCGTCAAGGAACGAAGGGCCGGACTTGGATCACTAACTTGCTGTGAATAACAGGGAAGCTCGAGCTCGAGATAGACCCCTTTATGAAGATTGAGCAGGATGCCGAGTCCAACAGGGCGATCTTGAGCGTGGAAGACTCCAACAATAAAGAGCAACGCGAGATGTGGGGTAAGTGCAAGCATTCACCATCTCTCACGAACACTTCAACCTCCCGCCCTTGTCTCGGGTAATTCGACGACGGCTGGACTAACGTATGCCAATTCCCTCACAGGTACGACATGGGCCTACCTCCAACGCTACATCATGGGCGTTTCTGAGGGCCACACGGCTCTTCTCCGCCTGGTCGGCATTGGGTATCGTGCCTCGGTTGAGCGGCGCAGCGGCAAGGAGGACTATCCCGGCCAAAACTTCCTCTGCCTCAAGCTCGGCTTCACGCACCCCATCGAGATGGGGATCCCCCAAGGCGTCAAGGTCACCGCGGCCTCTCCGACGCGCATCTTGATCGAGGGCATCGACCGCGAGACGATCATGAGCTTCGCTGGGCGGGTGAGGAAGTGGAGGCCGCCGGAACCATACAAGGGCAAGGGTGTCTTCATCAACGATCAAACCATCAAGTTGAAGCAGAAGAAGATCAAATAGACGACGCGGGAAGATTTGGGGGTGTTGGCGGTGAGCTCATTGCCACTGCAACGAACATTGATACAACCGCTACAGCAGCCGAGTGCATGGCCTTGGTATGTGTCTGGTGCCAGAGGAGCTGCAGGAGGGCTGTGGATTTTGCTGTATATCACCGAACGGATTGAGGAAGATACATTGTACACTATTGTGATCTTACAGGTTCTGGAACGGGAATTTAATTCAGGCCGTCGAGTTGCTGCATCGGTGTATCTATCAGGAGAAACGCACAATTAGCCTTTCTGGCATTTTCCTCCCCTGGTGGATGTCAAGAGGAGCTCGTGAAGACCTGGCGCGGAGTCTTTTAGATGCCAGAGTCTTTCATTTGGAGCTATGAGGAAGCAATCGTGAGGTCACAACTAGAGACATATGGGCTGTACCAACCCTCCGGTATATGCATAAACTGCAGCTACTCTACTTACTTTATACACAGTAGTCGCATGTTGCGCCTCTTTATGCGTAAACCTAGATTTCGAGGGGTAGCAACCGGTGCGAAACCGCTAAATCCGTGCCCACTCTGACCCGGTGTCAGTGTGGAGACCGCAATCTACTTATCTAGGAACACCCGGCGCTATAAGCACCTAACCATGGTGTCTATAGGGAAGGAGCAGATACCTACGCGCATCTCGTTAGGTGCCTCTCGGTAGCGGTTGTACTTGCAGAGCTCGCGCGGTAGTGCTCGGTAACAAGTGCCGCCCAGCGAGTCTATCGTCTTCGGTTCCTTAGGGAATTCATACAGTCCTACAATTCCGTCGCATATCTCGAAAAGTTTCACTTCCAAGTGCCACCGCCACCACTTCGCACCTCGACAGTCTCTACAACTTCTTTCAACGTCACACAAACAGCCACGAGATGTCTGCCGCACCACAGCTCCGCTCCATCTACCGCTCTCTCCTGCGCGAGCTCCCACCGCGTCCCATCCTGGCCCGCGAACGCTCACCTCTTCACAACCGTCTTCGCGACAGCTTCGCTAACGCCGCCGCCGCCACCCACCGCGCTGAAGCCAACGCGGCAGAGGCTGAGCAGCTCGCCGCCTACCTCCGCGCCCAACGCACATATGTTACCCTTGTCGAGCGATACAACCCGGGTATGAACATGGACGAGGAGGAGCGTGTGCGCCTCACGGCTCGGAGAGTCGGCATGGATCTGCCCAAGGAGTTCCAACGTCAGAGATAGACGCGTGCGACCCCACTGCCATGGTCAACTCGACATAACTTGCTTTACGTAGCAAAGCCAGGACCGAGCGGGCACCCGTCAACCTCTCAGCTGCTTGCCGAGTTACGCCTGCGCAACGCGCCGAACTCTCGCCGCGCTGTGTTGCAAACCTGAATTCAGCTACGAGAATCGAGAGACAATGGTACATACGAAGCGAGATAACAGCCCCAGAGCCTGCATGTATATGTATCAACACACGGAAGGCGTTGGGCGGATATCCTGATTTAGAGCTCCATAATATCAACATGCTTGTCTTAGTGCCAGTTTCCTCAGGCACGACGTTACAACTCAACTGCAAGCCGTCGACCATGCTCGAGTCTTGTCACTCAAGTGCTTCCTAGCGTCAGTCAGTATTCTCTCAAGGCGTTGCGTATGTTTATCAAAACGCATGCCCGAGCAGCACCTTATCGTGAGTATCTTTACAAATCTAAACTTCAGTAGAAGGCAAATGTTCAAGATTCGGTACGTGCGAAGCACAAAGGGGGTATTTACGCTTATGGCAGTTGTGATGACGGCGTTCATAACCCGTCCTCCTCGTTCAAATCACACGGCGGCAGATCAGCTTCAAACGTTGCCTACACCGCCTTCTTCCAACGTCTCGTCCCAGCCTCCTGTCTGCAAGAGGTGCTCGCCCAGCGTTTGCTTGACATTTTTGATATTCTCGCCGAGGGCGCTGTGCCACTGTTCTTGCACGACGCGAACCTTTTCCTTGAGGTCATCTGTCAACTTTTCACCTTCTTCGCGACGAAGTCCTTGAGCTCGTGCCTCACGCTCCTCGACTCCGTGCTCTCGCCCCTCGTCGTCTTCAACCTCGCTCTGCAGCAACTTGGCCTTGGCGTGCGTCACAGCCTCCTTGACCTCGTGCAGCAGGCAGAGCAGGTTGGTCTGTGACTCCATGAACTGGTACGTGCTCTTCTCTGTATGTAGAATCAAGCTGAAAAGGTATTGCAAAGGGTGCGAATGGTACGAGGGATTCTCCTCGTACTCCGCCGTCGGAATCTGGATATTGAAGTCATCCAGATCCTGTGGGATCTTCTCCAGTAACCGACGGAGCGGCGGCGCAATATCCCAAAAGGCAGATAGCTGCACCTCGACGCCTTGCATGACATTCTGCTCCACGACGGACTGGAACGCTTGCGTTCGCGAGAACACCTCTCGCGCGAACGCCAGCTGACGTTTGGCAGCGTCCTCGGCGAAGAAGGCCTCGGCGTTGCGCAACTTCTCCTGGTTGCCGGCGAGCCTGTACGGAGTCAGGACCACATCGCGGTAGCGGTTGTTACGGTCCGTAAGAATGTCGTAAATGGCCCGGTGCAACATCTCCCTCGCCTCGAATATCCACTTCAGAAGGGTCAGCTTCTCGAGCAGCTCGGGCTTGTCGTCGCCCTCCTCCTGGGGCATGTCTGCCGCGCTCAAAACGTCGTCAAAGAGACCACTCGCCAGCTTGTCAAAGAGGGCCGTGGCCGTGGCGATGCGTCCCGTCACCAGGTCGTTTAGCGGCATCACGACCTGGGCCTGGAACTGCTCAAACTCCGTTCGCCCAAGCTCCTTCATTTTGTCCTTCTCCGCTGCCACGGAATCCTGCTCAATGGCCGACGCCTCTGCGAAGGTCATGTTGCCGACGTTAACTTCTTGCTGAAGGTTGTTCCTGAGGGCTTGTCGTCGATCGGCGGATGACTTGGCGGCCTCGTCTCTTTTCTTGGAGCTGGTGAGTTGAAACCTCTCCTTTGTGGCCTCAATCTCTGAAAGATCACTGAGTTGGCGCACGGCTATTCTCGTTTCCGTGAGCTCCGGGTGATTGTTGTTCACGGCGGGATGGTGACGAGGATAAGGAGGGGGGAGCGTGACCAACCGCGACACGTCGAGATGGGCTAGGTTGAGAGTTGTTGGTGAATCGGATGACGTCAGGGATTGCGCCGAGTATCGCAGTGCTTGCGGCGTCGACTCGTGCTCCGGCTCGTGCCAACCAGTCTTCTCCGGGGGGTACTCGCTCGATGGCCGACCATCACTCGGACCATCATGCGGGCTATCCTCCCACTGTAGAGCCTCTCGAGCCTCCTTCGGCACTCCCATGTACTTTGACTCTCTCTTGGATCTCTCAACATACTTGCCTCCCGTACCAAAAGAACCAGCCTCCCACCATCTGCTTGAAGGGCGGCCCCGAGAATCAGCTTCGTCAATATTGTCACTCACACTCATGCTCAGAATCGGAGAAAGAGACGGCATGTAATTCGAGGTCCAATTAACGTTGTTTGGCGGGCCTCCTATAGGCGAGACGGGGATGTTGGCGGATGCTGGGGCGGAACTGGACTCCCCGGGCGTTTCGTGGTATATCGAATGCAGAGAGCCACGATGGGATCGAGTGGGCTCCGACGGCTGCGGTGTCCATTCGGCCTGTGACGCTCCGGATTCTCGCCTTATTACCATGGGACGGAACAGGTCTCTTGTCAAGTCGAATATCTCCGAGCCCATGGCACCGATGGCTGAAGAGTATCTCTCACGCCTGATGCGGGATTCGTTCACGATGAAATCCGCAAATATCCGAACACGCTCCGCATCAGTGGCGGCGGTTGACTCCTTGACAGCAAAGGCCTGAACCCGCTCTATCGTCTCGTGGCAGAATTGATCGGCAGTCTGTGTAATCACTGTCTGCTTTGTGTTTGACAACGATGCCGACAAAGGTTCTTCGGTGCCTGGCGTCGTGGATCTAAACCGAGTCTGCGAGCTGGACGCCGAACGAGTCTGCGGCGGCGGCGTAGGCAGTGCTTTTGGCACCACACTCGGAGACCCGGATATCATTGATATATTATTCTTCGAATGGGGCGAGAACGGAGGGGTTGCAGCATCGATGCGAGGCCGCTGGGCTGAGCCGGATGCTCTTGGCGTTACCGACTGTTCGTCCGTCCGGGACGTCTCGTCTGCAGAATACCCTCCACTTCTGGGTGTCGACTTGTTGAATGTCATCTTGCGAGACAAGGTCGTTTCATTAGGAACAACGATGTCGCTGAGCTGCACCGGGTTGATAGCGCCGTCTATTGAGTGGTGTTGTGTGCTGAATCGATGGCGACTCTCTGCTCGACGCTGTACAATCGTCTTGTCGTGGCGCACCGCTCTCGCGCGGCTTAAACTCCCAGAGCTGAGGGCACCAGAACTGCTCGACTCTCCGGTTTGAGCGGAACTGGCTGCACTGGCAGTGTCGATGGTTAAACCCGGTGAACCTCTGCCATGTGCAGGTCGAGCGGGCGTCTCTGGCTGATCTGCCCAGTTGGCCGGGGTGGGAGGCACTGGTCCTAAGGCCGTGACGCCGCTCGGCGGGGGCCGTCTTGTCGGCGGCGAGGCCATCGGCGTTGTCGTTCTATGCATGCTCTGCAGACTCTGCGATCTTGACGATGCCGGAGGCGGGCCGGGCGGTGGCGGTGGTAGCGGCATACCGGGCTCCCATCTAGTCTGCGATGTCGACCGCGAACGGGCGGATGTCGGTGTCTCTACCGCACTGGCGGAGGCAGCCCGCCGCGCCCCGGGCGGCCCCTGAGAGGAACCGGAGTCGTTCCGTTGAGGCAACGGATGGGGGATCTGGATCTGAAGAGGAGAGGGTCTTGCAAGTGGTACAGGCGGTACTGGTTGCACTGGTTCTGGTGGGCTAGAGTCATGGTGCTCGCGACTACGTCTCAGCGAGTGAAGCCCGAAGCGTCTCTCTCGGGAACTTGGCCGGCCGCTGACTCCTGGAGGGGGAGGGAACGACGTGGCTGCAGTAGGCTCTGGGGACGGTCTATGGATGTTCGTCGGAGGAATTCGCGCCGCCGAAGTATTGGCTGCAGGCGACGACTCGAAGATGCCGCTCTGTGGCCTCTGGCTTCTGGGGGGACTATACGGAGGCGGGGGAAGCGGTGATCCTGCTAGAGTCTCAACAAGGCATATTCAAAGAGGAAAACATGCTGTAAGGGGCATTACTTTGTTCGGGGTACTGACGAGCTTGCTCATGACCAGCCCCGGGTGATCCTATCCATTCTTGCGGATTGTAAGGCTGGATCGAGCTCGCAGGTGTAAGAGCCGAGTGGAGAGGCGTCGATGACACAGCAGACAGCGGGGTGTTGATCTGGCTATGGTAGGGACCCAAAGACTGTGTCAGTAGTGGGTTGAGACCCTGCCGCAACCGAGTAGGATCACGAGAATTACTCATGATCGCCGAGCAACTCGAGATGCGCTGGGAAGTGAGAACAGCTGAGAACCCAGAGACGGAACGAAGGCCAGAGGAGATCCCTGACGCTATCTCATGGGAAACGATTGGCAACTTGACCCAATCGACACCTTTTCTCGTTGTCTTATTTTTACCGTCCCGCTCAACTCGAACAGTCAAGAGGCAATCTCATGTCGAGAAACACACTACGCAACCGAGGACACGGACAGGTAGCCGGCAGGCGAGGTCGTGTCACACCTTTGAAAGGGAGGCGCGGCTGAAGCAGAGTTGAGGGAAAATTGGTGGGAGGATGCAGGAGATAAAAAGAGCCGTCCATGTCTAGGCCTAGTCTGCTGCAGCGAGCTCAACCTCCTGCATATTGACGAGGTACACACATGACATTACATGCGTACAGGAGGGTAGCAGGGATGGCTACGCACATTGTGTTGATCGCCCGCAGACAAGCCAACCCCTGTCGCACTTGGGACTTGGTAAACGAACTGAAGGCGTCGCAGACGGTCGGTCGTGTACGAAAGGAGGTAAAAGGCGGCCACCCGGCAACAACATGAGGAAGACAGGAATAGCAGCTGGGCCTGGGGCAGAAGCACGACGGTGGAGCTGATGATCATGGCTCTACAATCAATACCCATAGGCTCGACGTTTGAAGGTGAATGTTGGAATACAGTAGAGATGTTGACCAAACAGACTTGGGTACTGACCTCTGGAGGCGGCGGCGCACAGCAAACAAACTCAAGGAAACTCTCATGGAGCAAGAATATGAAGTGCTTGAAGGTGGAATTGGGCAACTGACAACCAGCGACTCTCTCTGTTGTGCCGTCACTGCTCGGCTCTGCTTTCTCGTCGTAAAGATCAGACCGGTGCGAAAACGCGTCTCTAATCGGCGCGACACAGCATCATGTCCAAACTGGCGATGGCAGTGCCCTATCGGCGTTCAGTGTGTACAGAAAGGCCGGAAGGATACCTAGGTACTGGGTTGGTAGACTCCTTTCGTGGCTGGGAGTGAGCATCGAAGCCGGGGTCTTCAAAGTGGCCTGTCATTTGGATGTAGCCAAGACAAGAGACTCATGGGGACGTTGAGGAGAAACGAAGACGATTGGCTGGGTGTTTGGTTCGGACGTGGCTCTATTCTTAGATCCCACTGTTGAGACCCTGGCTCTTTGGGAAAGGCATGTCCGGGTCATGATTGGGTACAGTATTGGTGTCAAAGGCTGCCGGCGCTTAGATCCTGGTCTGCCCCGAGTCTTTTCCCTCGTCGAGTTACTCGCATCTGTGAGACTGTGACTGGTCCTCGAAGGGTTCGGATCATGGGCTGGCAGAAGTTGGAAGAGACTCGCATTAGCGTCTAGCAAGCTTTGTTCCTACCTCAGCAACCTAATCAGCAAGCAGGCCTTGTGCCCAGATCCTCACCGACTCAAGTGTCGGCCCTGTGGCAGAGCAGATGCTGGCTGTCGGGGGCGGCGGGTGAGAGGCAGTGACCACGCGTACATAGTAAGCAACATCAAGACGAGTGGATCTGTGGGTAGGTGTCCGCAGCTGTCCATCTTGTATGTGTGGCTGCCTGGTACAGAGGAGAAGACGCGGGGGTATTTCTACATATTGTACGGAGTAGCCCAGACAATGGTTCATCGGGTCGGGAGTGTGAGAAGCTGTGCAGGTCTACCGGGATAAAGCTCGATCGTCAGAACATCTTCATGTAGCCTGTCGTCTTGCTGGTTCTTCCTGAGTTCTCCCTGACTGTCTGTTGGAGCCCACATCCCTCACGCGGGGCCGTCGCCGGGCATCGCTTCACGTAGAAGACCGAAATCAGTGCTGCCATGTATTCCGATGATGGGAACGATTCGTCAATGATTTCGAATAGAAGGAACTTCCGAACGTTGGCTATGATGGCGGAATTCGCAGCGCATCTAACACTCATTTGCAGTGTGACTGGAGTAAAGTGAAGAAAGCCAACTGCAGCAGCTTCCAGGAAAGACCAGAAACCTAAAAGGACTGACTGCATCTAATTTTCGTGCGAATGGACTGAACAGAGAGAGGGTCTTTCGTATGAATACGAAGTATCCATACGCTGCTGTCATGAGTGCTTTATCTCCTAGGTATCTAAGGTACATCTGCTGTGGCGGAAATAATCTTTGTCCGCAATGAGCCGGGGCACAGACCAGGCGGGGCCGCCGCAAGGCGGCCAAACCATGGCGCCGGCTGAGGGCCGACAAAATTCTAGAGCTTTCTCTCGCAGACTTCCATACTTTGACTTATTTTCCACGTTCTTCATCCTTCCATTCCGCAACCCTCTTCTGCCATGACCATCCCAAGCGCCAATCCGCATTGAGGTAAGAATACCTTTTCCTTCACGATATCATCCTTTCACCCCGCGTCTTTCCACGTCTTTTCTCCTATATGATGATACGCCAGCTGGCACCAGTCATAGAGTGATTTGTACTCCCTTCATTGATGACAAACGCTGCGGTCTACGACCAAACTCTGATACACGGAGAACTTTACGATTCAACAATCACGCCATTATACCTACACTAGCTCATTTCGCTAACCAGCTCGCGGGATTCAGTCACGTTTTCCTCCTCACAGCCTGAGATCAGATCCGAGTCACCGCTGGCAAGATGGTCCTCCACAACCCCAACAACTGGCACTGGGTCAACAAGGATGCCGCGCCATGGGCGAAGCAATACCTCGAGGGAAGCTTGACCCAGGTCGAGGCGGCGGAAGGCGGTGTCACGGCTAAGATTAGCAAGGTTGTGAGCATGGATGGCGATGTCGACGTCAGCCAGAGGAAGGGAAAGGTTATCACCATTTACGACGTGAAACTCGTTCTAGAATACTCTGGTAGGTCTCTACTGCAATGCAAGCACTCTGTTCATCCTGTAAATGTCCATCCAAATTTGCCCGCCGTTGTTCTCCCGATGTGACGTTCGTGCTTGGCCATGACTAACATCGTGCAGGCACCACTTCTGAGGAAGCTGAGGTTTCTGGCACCATCACCGTACCCGAGGTCGCTCATGATACTGAGGAGGATGAGTTTGTGGTGAGCCGTGTCCTGAAGTCTCTGTTGTGTGACCACTGCTGAGAGTTGTTACCTCCAGTTTGATATCGACATCTACTCCGAGTCCAAGGAGAAGCAGCCTGTCAAGGACTTGGTCCGTTCCAAACTTATCCCTCAGCTTCGCAAGGAGTTCTTGAAGCTGTCGGGTGCCTTGATCGCCGAGCACGGCAAGGATATCCAGCACGCTCCTGGCTCTAACCCCTCGAGCGGCTTCACGACGCCCAAGTACCACCCGCAGACCGCTGGCGCCAAGGTTCCCGTGACCACTAGCGTTAAGAGCAGTTCTGGCAAAGTCGTCAACACAGTCACTCTGACCGACACGGCCGAGTTCCGCACTCCTGCCGAGGAGGCCTATCAAACATTTGTTGACCCTGCCCGCATCGCGGCGTTTACCCGCGCTCCTCCCAAGGTCTTTGAGGGTGCCCAGGAGGGCGGCAAGTTCGAGCTGTTTGACGGAAACGTCAGCGGCGAATACCTCGAGCTCGATGCTCCCAAGAAGATCGTCCAGAGCTGGCGCTTGAAGCAGTGGCCGGAGGGTCACTTCTCCAAGTTGAGCATCGAGTTTGATCAGAACGACGTCGACCATGTGACACTGATGCGTGTCAACTGGGACGGCGTTCCTGTTGGCGAGGAGGACGCCACCAAGCGCAACTGGCAGGAGTACTACGTCAACAGTATCAAGCGCACCTTTGGGTAAGGTTGGGTCTGGCACCGGCTGCGCGTAGCAGCGAACGCTAACATGAAGACTAGGTTCGGCACCATTCTGTAAATCGGCACTGATGCATGATTGCAACAATTATGAGAGCACGCGACTTCGCTGAAAACGATAACCCAGTAGTGAGAAAGCCTGAAAGTTCTTTCATCGATACGAACCGGCTGAGCCGTTTGGGGACATTGTCTTTCGATACCCAAGGCGCTCGAAGTTGTCCGTGGTTCTGGTAGTAGAGCAAGTCAGGCATCCAGGCATCACGGAGTTGCAACATGGGGTACGAATTCGATGAGTTTTGTCTAGACGAAACCGAACATAAGGTCCAATGCACCCCCATAATCCTTCCCCGACCTTGATTGATGTAATGCGCCCTTGCCATGAAGCACATGTGGAACATGCCTGTCATCGCCTCGTATTCTGTGTGGTTTCGCGAGTGCCCTCGCGTAAGATTACTAACCCATTCACAAAGGAGATGCCTTCGGTGAATTCCGTGGCCTTCCCACCGCCTCTACAGACGGCTGGTCGCGCTTCATATTGAAGTTGTAATTTGGGACGAATATGTCGGCAATATTGTCCCAAAGTCCCAAATCATACAGGTTTTCTACATCCTTCAGATGCCACACTCGCTCCCACTCGCCTTCCCCCGGACCATGTGATGGAGGAGGCATCCCATCGTCGGTCCTCGCCAAAACTTGCTGGGTTTCCAGAGGCCAGCGTGTCTTCAGTGGTTCGTACTGTGTGTTTTTCGCACGGTTGGCAGGCATGCTGCGCTTGAAAGCACATCCGTCGTCCATCTCTGCCTTCCAGTCGGACCACTTGAGCGATTCGTTGGTGGTGGTGCCACAATATATCAGCCAAGAGGTATATCCCAGTAGGCCCCATACAAGAGGGGACGTCATGGCAGCGAGGAGCGTCACTGCCCCCATGCCGACATTGTCCTGAAGGGCCCAGCTCCAGATGAGCAGGTACTCTTTCAGGCTCATGTCCTTCGGCGGCCAGACGGACCAAGCCGGATACTCTGGCAGTATCTTGGTAGACAGAATAGAAAACCCCAGGGAGGCACCGTAGACTGTGAGGAACGCCGTGGAGAGCAGGAGAAGCACAAAATAGTGCTGGTTCTTGTACCCGACGCAGCCGTTGATGAAAATGCAGTGGTGATCGAGCTTCGCGACACACCGCTTGCAAATACTACAATGCTTCGAGCGTGGTGGCTTGAGAAAGCCGCACGTACTACATTTCTGACCAGGGAAGAAGATGGAGTAGTCGTAAGGGTACAGTGACATGTAGTAGGCGTGGTTCTCGGGCGTAATGTACCCTGGGTCACTCATGACTGAGTGGTACAGGAAGAAGTAAGGCAAGAATATGCTGACGCTGCCAAGGATCTTGTGGAAGGCCGACAGTCGCGGCCAGGCGCCGGGGAGATAGAGGTATTCGGAGACGGAGAGAATCAACACGAAAAATATCTGAGTATGTTAGACCATATCTGCGAGGCAAAGCCTTGAGATGCCGTTGGGTGGATGAAAGATCACTCACAACCACAGTAGGGTGGCGATCATGCATCATGTAGTTGCCAAAACGTGACATAGAGTTCGTAAACCTCCCTCCGGTCAATATCTTGTCGAGGGAGAGGAGCCCATTCGGGATATGAATCCACATTATCCTATGTAATGTTGCAATGGGCGTGTGTCTGTCAATTTTTAGTACCCTCTCATCTGCCATACAGTTTCACGACCACGGATGGTGCTCTCCGCGCACGCGACGGCACACGCTGACGACTGACCTCAGAGCCGGCAATCTGCCAAAGAAGGCGACAAACACGGTGAATGAGATGGCTAACACGACCAACACCACTCTGCTAAGAATGCCCATGGTGTTTGAGATCTTCAATCGGCTAGCTGCAGAGGCGCATCCTGGTACCAGAGAAAGAAGACGGGGAGAAGACAGTTCTGGTTGATGATGACGGTAATGGCGAGCTAGGTGATGTAGTTGGGCTAAGCAACTCAGCTGCAAGAATTCGACGGCATCTGTTTAATCTCAATGTGTAAGGTAAGAATCGTATACGTAGGCCCATCAGCCAAGCCCCCACAACCTTGCCTAGTAACGGTGGTAGACGATAAGGTAAGCCGAAATGCGCCAGGTAGCCACACGTCTTTCCGGGTCGGCCGAAATGATCTCTTCAACCGAGATGCCCAAGCTGAGAACAGAGCATATCGAAACGTTCCCAGAGAAGTGAGGTTAGGGCGGGAGGAATTATGAACACCTGCTTTTCGGAGTCGGCTTACCCTTTGGAAACTTCCGCGGGTTCATGCAACAGGCTTAGGTACCGCTGTATCAGGTTGCTAATCTTAAACCTCGTGTGGGATAGCACATTATATCTTTTAGTTGCATGTATCAATCAAGGTTGACATCACGCGTCCGACCCCAGGGACAAGGCGCGATTGCACATGGAGCCGCATGGAAACGTCTCAAGCTGTCCACCAAACGCTTTGACCCCAGAGCTAGATCATCACATCCTGGGGGACTACGCTTGCCTGGGCTCCTATCGAACACAGGAGCGAAGGCGCGAACCGTTTCATTTTAGACGTCGCATTGTGTGACCCTTCAAATCACCATCAACCCACAACTGCGGAACGACAAAACACCCCAGAGTGCCATGTCAGCCCCAACCGTATACGATGGAGTTATCGGCACTCGGGGTGCCGTATTCCAAGGCAAGCTATTCTGGGTTGCGAGGCGCGTGCCTGACAGGACAAAAATTATCAAACTAATCACGGTATGTTTGAGCTTCGCCTGACTTGAGATGAATGCAACAGCTTGACAGCAACAGGACAATGGCGGCAGTATTAAGGCTTTGGAAAAAAAAGCCGAGATACTTATTGCCGACCCTCTCAGGACGGATGGCCCATCCGAGGCCCTTTCCTGGGAGTTCGTCACGGATTCCATCAAGTACGGCATCAAGCAGGAAGAAGACAAGTACAAGATCTCCCAATCACCGGCAGCCACCCGCCCCGTTGGCTATTCCAAACCCATGAAGGGCACAAGAACGCCCTTTACCACTGAAGATGATGCCGCTTTGACGAGGTGGGTTCTGCGTCAGCACTACATGAATGGAAACGAAATATATAAAACGTTCGAGGCCCAGGCAAGTCAAAGTAAACACCATGATCGCAACCAGTGTTACTAACTCAGCCAACAGAATGGCCGCCATACGTGGCAGTCTTGGAGAGACCGCTGGGTGAAGAAGTTGTCTCGCTTGCCTCGGACCGCCCTGGAGAAAATGGTGGCTGGCGACGACGATGCAGCGCCCGAGGCAGCGTCTTCGTCGGCCAAACGAGAGCAGGAGGGTCCGTCTGCCAATTCGAAGCCTCGCGCTTCTGCCGTCAAGACTGAAGTCCGGTCACCTGTAGTTACGCGAGCTCGACCTGCTGTGAATGAGACAGAGGTTTTATCACAGGTGCGGCCTGCAACCAGAAATGCATTCACTCAGGCGGACGACGACTTGCTTCTGGAGACTTGCACGAAGGCCAAGTCACGTGGAAGCACACTCAATGAGAAGTTCTTCCAACAATTAGCAGCGAAGGTAAGTCGCCCACTTTCGGATGCCGCATGTGTTGTTGAACTTTGGTAGTACACCCGTCACCCCAAGTCATCTTGGCAGAAGCGCTGGGCAGAGGTCGTGGGGCCGCGAGCGAGACAAAATCCTGTTGCGGAAGAATTGTCCCAAAACCCGCCCTCGACCACCCAGCCTGCAAGTAAGGAGAAAACGCCTGTCCGCGACGAGGCGGTGCGAACAGAACGCGTCGCTGGCGAAAGCCAAATAGCTCACAACACCGGGTCACTCGCAAATGAAGCGATGGAGACAGCCATCGAACCCGCGAATCCGCAAGTGGCTGAAGTGCAAAGCCACGCGGAAGAAGGCAGCGAAAACGAGGATCCCCATGAATCGCAAGAGCTCACCAGGGAATACTTCTTTGGCCGGCTGAAAGACTTCAGAACTGTTATGAGGCAAGATCCCGACGTCGAACCGCAGATTTCTGGACGGTCCGTTGACCTGTGGGGCTTGCATGAAGCTGTTCGAGATGGCTACGCCCGAGGAAGACCCGAAACCGACTGGGAAGACGTAGCAGACACTCTGGAGTTCCCTCGAGATGCCTCTGCGCAACTCATTGACTGTTACAACGAACACATCGCCCCTTTTCTTCCCACCCTGGAGGGCTTCATGGTTGAAGGCTCGGAAGGCTCAGATGATGAAGACGCCGAGGGCGAGGACGACGAGGAGAACGACATCCACATCTCGCTGCCAACAGGGTTACCGAGGGCATCCAGCAAAAGGCAGATCAGTTATGTAGACACCAGGGGTCCGACTGCGCCATCCACCCCGGTTAGTCGAAGGAAGCGATTGCGCCTTGGGCCAGATGCCGAAATTCCATCGACTCCAGACGACAAGCTCGGCCTCGCAAGCCCGTCCGGCTTTGGCGGCAGTCCTTCGCTCAGTGTCAAGAGGCCCGAGGATACGCCCGTTCCTGCTGGTGAAGCCCGCCGTCACGAGCCCGAGACGCAGGATTTCGCATTCGATGAGCATTTCAGAGATCTAGGAGAGTCCCAGGACAACGACGAGTCCGACATCTCGCCCTCTCAGCAGCTCATGGGCGACATGGAATCCGTGGCTCGTATTCCACTTTCTTTTGATAAAGAGACCGACAACAACTTGGCCCGTCCCCAGACCTCTAATCCCAGGAGCTCGAGGCCCAACACACCCAATAGAGACGAGACGCCCGTTCTGCAAGCAGATGAGGCGGCAGCCAGGGCACCCGAACCCGGGCCGCAAGCAAAAGACGAGGTTTCAGATCTTGATCGTTTCATCAAAAACGTCCAGAACATCGATCACTCCTACGATGACATCCTCACCGCCCTCATGTCAACTTCACTCACTCCGCCATTGGCCATGTTTGTTCTGAATCACCTGAAAGAGTACAAATCTCTGCCCAAGAATTGGGAAGGGGTGTGGACACTCAGAGATGATGAGCGGCTGCGGCGCGTAGACAGCATGGACAAGAACAACCAGGACGAGGCCGAGCGCGCCAAGTTAAAGAGGTACTGGGACTACCTGGTATTGAAGCACACGCTGCCCACAATTGAGCAGAGGAGGCGATTCTTTGCCTACATGAAGGAGCAGAGCTCACAGTGACGGTGGAACAAGGGCCGCCAGGCATTAGCTCATTCCCGTTACAAGCCGTTGCCCATTGATACCCCTGATTAATCGAATTGAACGTTAATTAAGCTTTACCTCAATTCATCCTTACCGCGACTCTATCCGCGTCTTGTGACGATATCCTCTACTAGCCACCCAGTCGTCACTCTTTGACAATAGAGTATCCGTAATGCCAACCCTTCCGCCGCAAGTCCTCCCTCACCTTGTACGCACCTTCAGCGACATCCAACAGTCCCAAATCAACCTCGACAATGCTCATTGCCTCCTCGGCGCCCAACTTGCCCTGCGATCCCACGAGTGGCATCGCGACCTGGCTTACACCACAATATCTCACTCTCGATCCATCTTCCCTCTTCTCGATTCCTCCTATGGGCCCGCCAGCGTTGACAAGCACGATGGCAGCTGTGTTCTCAAACGCCCTCGCGACGACGACGTTCTCCAGAAATACCCTCTCCGAATCCCGATTTACAGTCTCACCCGTCCCGCCGCGCTTGTATTCGTCCGCCATCCAGAACGCGGGACAGATGATGATTTTCGCGCCATCCCGGATCAGCTCCCGAAATGCCTCAGGAAATGCCAGGTCCCAGCAGACCAGCATCCCGGCCCTGCCAAACGGCGTATCGAACGCGCTGTGAGGCTGGGGGCCCTTGGTCAGGTGCGGCCTCTCGTTGTGCCACAGGTTCTTCTTCTCATACCGACCTAGGATCTGCCCGTCCGGCCCGATGAAGTAAGCCGCATTCAAGAGGTCCCGTTCGTCATTTCCATCGCCGCCTTCGGGCTCGATAATGGTCCCAGGAACGATGCAGATGCTGAGTTCTTGGGCCAGGGCTTGGTACTTCTCCAGGTACGGCACTGAATCGATGCAGCTCGAGGCGAAACGAGGGTGATCCGGCACCCAGGATGTGAGATGATACTCGGGTAAGACGGCGAGGGAACAGCCCTGGACAACGGCGGATCGTATGTAATTTTCTGCCTTTCTAAAATTCTCCTCTGGCGCGACGACCTGCGATGCTCGTCAGAACTCTGTTACGGCTGGCCGCTTTGAACGCCTGCCTGCGCAGCGGAGAAAGACATGCAACCGTCACCGCGGGATTATTAAAAAGCCCAACCCCAGAGAAGCTAGCCAGCTACCGGGACGAGGGTCTTTGAAGAGATTCGCCTTACCTTCGGGTGCATCTGTACGAGCGCAATTTTGATCTTGCTTGCCATCGTGCCCGCGTTCGTCTCGTCTCAAACTAATTCTGCAGATTCAAGACAACCGGCTGTTGGAGATAACAGCAAACTTTGGTTAAAAGGTCGGGGTCAGCCAGTGAGGACAACGATGAGGAGATGGCAGCGCGACGGAGAACAACGTGCTGCATTTGCCAGTACGCCACCTCATTTGCGTTGCCTAGCCCGGCATCAATTTCACGAAAAGTAAAGACGCTAAATGGGTGAAAGATAGTAAAAGCAAGCTGACTTTTTGACAAGTACCCGAAAATGCGGCGTCAGCTAAGTCCATACTGTGATGCGAGAGATGATGTCAGAGGCCGCCCCATGCTTTTTCCCCAACCAATCCGCCGCTTCGAATGACGGCAAAGCAGTTGATAACCCCAATGAAATAAAAATGAATAATGCAAAAATCAAACGCCAATGCCCACATCAATTGCACTGCCCTGTCGTGTCCTTGAAGGAGATCGCATGTCGAATAATTGAATGGCGCCTGACCAACGGTTTTTGTGGCGCTCAGCGGCGCTCTTATTTCGTAGATTGGATGATAATCTCCGGCAAACATCTTACTTGATCGGTGCAAGAAATTGAGTGCTGTGTGCTTCAGGGGAGCAGCTAAGTCATGGTTGGAGCGCTCCTAGATTTCCGGAGGGCAAAGTCAATTGTAAGACACCATGAGACCTGTAAATCGACCTGCGAGGTACACTGGAAAACGTGAGCAATCTAAGGCGGTAGTGCTTCCGCTTGGACGGAGACGTTACCTGTAGTAATGAGTCCAAGGTTATAAAAGGCCGAATGTGGGAGGACGTGAGCTCCAATTAATAATGAAGCCGCAAGAGCAACGACATATGGCCACCAGCCTAGCCAACTGGATATGTTCTTCAACGCATTCAAGTTTTCAAGAAGGTTTTCTGTGACCTGATGGGCCTGTATTACTTTCTCGTTGAGCATCATTTGGCTGGAAGCTAGGTTCTCCGTGATATCAAACAGCTTTCCCAGCCCCTGAAACAGTCAGCATGGGATGAGTGAAGAGGCGATGCTCCTTACGCTTTCGATATGATCTTGGCCTTCAACAATTCTGTGGTATGTTAAGTCCTACAGTTGCTATTAGTTGACCCATAAATACCGCCAGAGAACCTTACCATTTGATCCTGAAGCGAGGCGGCAGATGCTGCAGTTGATACCAACGCGGCCATGACAACATCGACCTGACTGATAGTGCGCTCCGAGAACTTCATGAGCGCAGAATCATGCAAGGAGGCGATTTCAGCATTGCCTGCCAGTACTGTTTTCATCAGAACGGTCAGCAACTGCTGCAAATGCTGAGCATCCTCGAGACCTGTTTGCACGACGATATTCGACGTCTTCAGCGGTCAGCAGCGTGCAATTTGAATTCCGGGTATATTATCCCACCTGGGAGTTTTGATCTATCTCCTGGAGGCTGTTTCTCAACCTTTCGGCATCAAGTACAATTCTTCTTAGGTGTTCAGTTGCTTCAGTTGCTCTCACGTTGATGTTGTCGAGGTGAGACTGTACATCCCTTGCAACACGCTCAGAGAGTCGAGAAATAATCTCCGTCAGCCGCTGATAGACTCGTATACTCTGGTCTGATATCCTGTCAATCAACGTCCAAAAATTACACTGTAGATGCGGTAGCCGACCTTTGTCGTTCTCAGCCCGAGCGGCTTCGCAGAATCTCAAAGATTTGTGACGGTAGCTGACCCAAGTATTCCATGATGAGGTCGATTTGGCTAGACCCTTGAGACAAAAATCGATTTGCTGAGGGGAAACATGAAGTAATGGCTGCTTCGGGTCCGGAAGTTTGGCGAGGGACGACGCTCGGAACGGAGCACAGCCGGCCGGAATGTCAAAACTGCCTCTTTCGAGATCACAGATAGCCAGGCTGGCGGCGTAAGAGTCGACAAAGTCCCTGATACGTCTCCCGCTATCGATATCCATGGTAGCGTCGTCTTTCCCGTCGATCAGCTGACAGTTGTTGACGAGAAGGCGAGCGGCGTTACGGTGGCACAATGGTTCAGACTCTAGTTCCTGTAACTCCCTAATAACAACGGTGTAGATGTCAGGTAATTTGGGTGTGGATTGCGCTTTGGTCGAAGGAGTCTCGACATGGCTGTTCATGATATGCACAGTATCCAGTCCCTTATTCTCGCTCCCCCAAGACCATGCTTGAGCACTCGCGATCCATCGCTGGACCAGAACAGACGTCCAGAAGACCATGACGACGGGACGCATCTTGAAGTAAGACTTCCTCTGCCCTTGACGGTCGCAAATGAGTGCGTCTTGATGACGGGTGGAAATCAGGAGTACTTGTGTCGAAGTGAGCCTGTCAAGATGCAACTACAAGTCGGTTTTCGATGAGACAGGTGTTCTAAAAGTCAGTCTAAGGAAGCAAAAGTTTATGAAGAGGCCAAGGCACGCAGAAACAGGCCTCCTAGGACGAGAGCGATGTGGACTCACGAGTTGTAGATGGGAGCAGAACATGGAGGTATTGTCGATGATTGAGAGGGTTCTCAGAAAAGGCGTTCCACCCTGAGGTTTACTCTACCTGTAGTGTGATACTGAATTTCCAGTGCAGGCGTAGTAGGTATGCAGTTGTAGAAGGAATCAACCGAGGTTCTTGCTAGTTGAGGCTTCTCTGTTCGTGGGGAGGAAGGGGCACTTCAAGGCAACAGCAACGACGCGGAAGGGGCTAATCCGTTGGGAAGGAAAACGGAATCCGGTAATTTCAAGCCCATCGTAGCTTCCCATTGGAGAGAGCTTCGAAACTGTTGCAGCTATCTGTACTCAGGTGCCCTACTTTCGCAGTTGAGTCTCCTGGAGCGCTCCTGCGCTCCTGCGCCCCTGGAAGAGCCCATGGCGGCCATAAAGACTGTTGATATTCCACGTGACTACATGTTGGCAGCGTTGTTGACTACCTGTTGTTTGGTCTATGGAGAGCACGTGAAATAGCTAGGTACTATCCGTACAATACTGCCGAAATTCGACGCATAATGGCAGACAACTTAACACGTCTTACTTGCTAGCACGGAATGCTTATGTCGTGCATGCGTCCCTGATTATGTTTACTTACTTGACCTTGTCACGGTCGATGCCAGTCTTGCTTGGCATAGTTCAAAAAATCGCCTTTCTCACGATGACGATGATCAATGAGTCTGTCACGAAATGGATTGTAATGCTACATCTCGTCACTAGACTTCTGTCGCCATTTTCGATGTACTCGTGCTACTTTGGACGCTGAGTTGAAGTCAGTTCCTGCCGCCATGACCCCGAGAACAACGCTTTCAACTTGGCAAGGCTTTGTGTGTTGACATACTATCTCGTTTCAGATATTGAAATCGCCACTCTTTCCACTAGAGAAGGAAGAATTACCTGAAGTTTCTCTTCCAGGTTCCAAGGGCAGACTGCCGGATCCGCTGAGCCGGGGCATGCCTTGTCATACACAGTACGGCAGTAAGTATGTCTCGCCAAAACGTCAAGCTCATCTCGTGGCTCACGGCCCGTCTCTTGTAGAGCAAGTGGGCCCATACGTTGTTCAACCTGGTTCTCCGTGAGAAGACTGGGAGCGGTTGCGGAGGCATCACTTCGCGATGTTTCGAGTCGGGCGAAATATTCTTCATAGGCTTCCAGTTGTCTTGACGACCCTGCATAAGAGCGCCGTATCCTCCACTTGGACGGACACCTTGGTACACAAAGTAACATTGCCTTGGCTGCATGGGGATGATGGTGTGCCCGGTGCATGTCTGCAATGTGCGTGTGACAAACGACAGACAGAGACGAGCGAAAACAGCTCATTCGCGCAGCAGCTCGCAGCAGCGGGGTCTGGGCAGTTGGGAATGCCTACGTCGGAAGTACGCGCCAGGGACTTGATAGTTCGGCAACCTTTCCCTAGCCTGCAGTGCCTGGCTTTACTGGTTCATCCCTCGTAATACCCATCGTGACTGACACACAGGGACGGACTGCCTTGCGATGAACTTCTACAACGCCATACATCACGGGCGCGACATGATCAAGAGGCTTCGTGAGTCGAATCTCGGATAGACGTCTGCTTGAGGAGATTATATACTACTGAGTATGTAGTAGGGTATATCAACGCGAACTTGTGTGGTGCAGGCGGGGATCTGTCCCGGCGGAGCTAACAAGGGTCCGGCGTCTTTGATTGTCATCCTCCATATCCGTACGCACATTAACTACATACACGGTACATCGGGTACGTACTCGCCATTAATTAGCTCGGATACGCTTCAGTCGTCTTCCCCGCCGACACTGACGACAATCCTCACCCTGATGTCTTGCTTCCCAGTCGAATGAGTACTTTTTTTTGCACTTTAATCATGCATACTGGCTGGTCCGAAGTTGACGATCTCGATGTCTGCAGCAAGAGGAAGACATCATGCCGGCAGCCTTACCCACCGCCTTTTCGTTCCATTACAAACCAGGACGCCAGCGCCGAGCGCCGATTTCATGCTGCATGGGGCCGAAAGATCCAGCCGTCTCCGAGTGACGTCGGTTGTGGCTCCAAGCTAACGGAAAGGACAGCACCTCATAAGCCCGGCTCTCGTCCCTCCCTTCTCCGGGTCCCCATTGAAAATGTCAAAGTCGTGCTCCGGTTTATGATATGTGACATCCCAACCGGTTATCAGCTCTTCCCGGCACATATCATGTTTTCTATCCTCGACTCAAGTTCTCTGTTGTTTGTTCCCAGTACCGCGGAACGCGGCAGGACTGCACATTGCCTTGAACACGAGGTCCCTGTCGTACACGGCATTTGCTTGACGCCTCCTCTATTTCAACCACGTCTACTACCCTCCAGTCGCTCTCTGATTTCTCCTTTTTTCTCTATGTCTTCGGATATCCCATTCAGTTTTGAGCTGGGAGGCACTACTTCAGTCCGCCTTTGATCGACTACTCTTGACGCATCATTGTTTCCACAGCCTCCGCTAGAAACTGGCTGAGGGTCTTCTGCCGAGGATTCCATGCCTTGAACGACCCGGTTCGAGTGTTTTTGTTACCAAAAGCTTCCTGCTGTTATTAGACAGCCTGCGACCTTTGAGTCCGAAGTACGAGGGCAAGAACACAACAACGCTACCCACCAGAGGACCGTCCTCGTCACCTACGCCTGCAGCTTGACAACGCTGGGCTGAATTAGCGTTGACACAACTTATAACCTGTATGGCGAATGCCCTGAAATGTGATTCTCAGAGGAAGTGCAGTCCGAACCGGCAAGGCAAGCTAACTTCAAACCAAGCTACAGTTGGTCTGCTGTCAAAGATCAGCAGAGGCAAAGCATAGGCTTCGGTTTAGGGGGAGCGACGTCAAACAAGATGTGCGTCCAAATCGACAAGGCGTTCCAGTGTGGCCATACTGGCTTCCACAACATAAAGTGGTGTCAGAATGTTGGCAAAGGCTGCAAGGGCCCAAAGCCAAAGCACGAGATCGTGGCATGGCCGGGCCTTTGCACTGACTGCGCAAACCGAGCTTCTGATCCAAATCCTCGTTACTGTTGAAGATGTTATCAAACGTAAAAAGATTTTGTTCCGATGCGGCCACGCCAGCCACTTAGGGCAAAGGCTTCGGGGTTGGATGTGAAAGGGGACTCTGCCAGGCCATGGCAGGGGGAACAAATGTAATACGACAGCCCAGCAAGCGGTCCTGATATGCACTCGCTGGCGGTAGGGACATCTATCGTTGGCTGGGACCGCCTATGTAGCCTAGCTTTTGAAAGCCGTCAAAGAGACGACTGCCTTGCGGCAAAGTTGGTCTCGCACCCGCGAAGGTCTAGATGACCCGTAGAAAGATGCTGAATGTTTATGCTTCCCTTGCCAGGATGTGACGAAAACGCCGCAGTCCTAGGTTCCTGGCAGCTAAGCGCCACAAGTAGTCCGTCCGGTGGCATTTAGGCCCGAATCAATGGTTTGTTCTCCTGGAAATCTTAAGAAGGTCCCTTTGTGACTGCCAGAACATATTGGTCCCGTTCTGTACATAGATGATAGTGTCCCAAGGACGTTGATACCGCTACTGGAAGCGAAGTAAAAGCCTCCGCATGTCCATAGGCGAGAGAAGTAGCAGACAGGCGTCAAGAAAGAACGTCGAAAGTGCGCATACGTCTTGGAGGCCCCAATTAGACTCGGATCATAAGTGAGTACCTCACAATCTTCAACACCATTCTAGATTAAGGTGTTTCCTAACACAAACGACAGAAGGAGATCGAGAGATATAATTGAAATGACAAGAGTTTGTAGAGATGACAGAGCTTAACAGCAAATGCCAGGTCGGGGGAGGGTTGATAGAAGTCAAAAGAGATCAACAGATGTCGACAGAGCTTAACAGACATCCCCAGATGGCCAACAGAAGGTCATGCATTAACAGAGCGTCATTAGATTTATTAGTAGGTAGAATTCGACAGAGACGATAGTGTGCTATTGGGGCGACAGAGAATAAGAGTAGTGCTAAAGGGATAGTGAAGATAGAGGTCTGCAGTGATAGCTCGGTATGCTAGTAGATGACTTGAAAGGGGATAGACAGTCTAGCTAAGGGCACTAGCAAGCGTTCCCAGAAGAAAGATGATACGCATTGAAAGTGGCTCAAGTACCTCGTCATATTGTGTATACGTGACCGAGGACCAGGTCTCTGTGTGAGGGAAGGCTGTAGTTGCAGAGGAAATGAAATTGAACCGTAAGTCCGTTCCCTGGCAAGTCTAACGGTGTCTCATTTATGTCTCGAAATTCGACCGCCATGTGCCAACCACGCCACGGAGTTGAGTCTAGAGGAACAACAAGTGGCTGTCTTTGATCACTGACACGCAAGAGACTTGAGACTTGAGAGGGCCGAAAACGGTGGCAGTCAAACACCAGACAACGAGACTCGTTGGCACCCAGCATGCAGCGTGGAAGCTGAGGCAGCGGAAAATGGAACGCGCGCTCGGTTTTTGCAGGTCCGGAGGGAACGTCCGGGACCCGCTCCGACGACAGACGGGACGCAGCGAATGAATACTGGGGTACACTACATGCAGAGTGTTGAACCTACCCAACTTCATTAGCCTGAGTCGATGCTCTCCGGGTTCGTGTAACAACCTCGGTCCCAGCAGGCCAAGATCTCGCTGCGTGTCTGAATGACTTCGGAGTCCAAGGGCTGGCTCCACGCACCTACGTTAATTAAGGTGCCCTATATGAGAGGACAGGACCTTCTTACTTAGTACCACCTGTACAGAATACCTATAGTAGCTAGATACCTAAGCGGGTGACAAAAAGAGGTCCACAACAATATTTATTACATATAATTAGGAGGCAAAATCTAGTATATATTATATATAACTAAATATAGCTATATATACTATATAAAGCTTTATTTTAAGTAGTTTAAATAGGATAAAACCTATAGAAATAATACTAGTACTTAAGGTTTAATTAGTATAAACTCTACCTCTTAAGTATATTATTCTTAATATATCTCCCTAACCTTAAAAGCTTTATTTATAAATAGCTTTTTTAAATAATACTAATTAAACCTTTTATTTATATCTTATGAAAAACTCTTTCTATTATTTTATTATTCTTATTAAATTTCTATTTTTATAATAAAAAGAATAAGACTCTTTATAAACTATTTAGATATTTCTTATTCATTAGAAGATATTTCTAATATTTTTAAACTTTTTATTTAACTTTATTATTATTATAATTTAAGATTTATAGATTTCTAATTAGTAATTAAAAGTCTTATTAGAATTTTTAAACATTAGAAATTTTTCTTAAAATTCTTTTTCTTATGATATTTTTAAATAATTTAATTAATCTATTATATTAATCTAAATAACAAAAGTATTAAACTAATAGCTCTAGAAAAATACTATGAAACTATTAGTTATAAGATTTCTTAAGAGTATATATCTAATCTTAAAATACGTTTATAAAACCTCTTATTAGAATTAATAATTATAAATATTTATATATTTTAATTTTATATATAATTATACTATTTTAATAGTTATAAAATATATTATTTACTAATTATTATATTAAATTCAAATACTAGTATAAAACTTATATATCTTATTTCTATTAAATATATTTACTATAAAATCTATTTAAAATATAATAATAGAATAACTAACAAAAATAGCTTTTTAAATAACTTAAGATAATACTAAAAGTTCTACTTTAGCTATTAAAATAGTAATGATATCTTATTAATTAACGTATTATATTATTAAGCTTCTAAAGACATATATAATATATATTTAAACATTCTTTTAATTATTACTATTATCTAAAAAAACTAATATTTATAATAGTAATAAGACTATTAAATAAATTATTAGTCTTATAGTTAAATTTAAAATAGAAGATTTTT
>AMCV02000004.1:2300987-2313960 GCA_000350065.2 Colletotrichum orbiculare MAFF 240422
TTATTAAATATATATTTCTATTTCTATAATATCTATTCCTTCTAATATAAGAGTTTTATTTAATTAGTTTATAACAATTTAGAAGTAATACCTATTTTAGTATTTTATAAGAAATAGGTTAGTAATGAAATCTATTAATAGGTTAAAATATAATTAGTTAGATATCAAGAAGAGCTTCAAGAACTCCTTCTTTATTTACCTCTAGATATATATATTCCTATATATATTATAATTATATATATATTAGTAGATATTTTAAGACTATTTAGGTTGATAGAATTAACAGTTTATAATTCTTAAAATATTATTATATCTTAAATATTAAAAACTATATAATTCTTATATTAGTCTAATTTTAAGTTCTTTAGAAAAGCTATTACTATTTTTACTACTTAGTATTTAAAGTCTATTTCTAAAAATAAGCTGTCTTAATATATTAAAAATATATTTTATAATTTAGATTTTAATATAAAGATTAAGAGGGAAGCTATACTCTTTTTATTAGATTATTATAAAAACCTATTTACATAAAGAGTCCCTCTAAGCAATATAGTCTTATATTTTCTATAAGTCTAATCACCCTTTAAAGATCTAAATTTTAATAATCTTTATATATCTTATTTAGAATCTTATAGGGATAGTAGTATTTAGGATAACTTATATTATTTATTCCTATTACTTTTGATTATCTTATTTTTTAGAAATATCTTATTCTTTTTTAAAGAAAGTATTAAGAATTACTATTTAAGTATCTAATTAGTATTGAAAATAAAAGCTATATTAAGATAATTCTTCTACTTATTAATTCTATCTTTCTATAAACTACTACTTCTTATAAAGTATATAAAATTCTTACAATTAGTAAGAATTTTAAGCTTCTTAATATTCTATAGTTTTACTTTTTATATTTATAAATAAATCAATACTATAAGGAGTTCTTTGTTATAAATAAGATAGTTAAATTCTATAGAGCTTAGATATTAAGAGTAAAAAGCTACTAAATACCTCATTCTAAGTTTATTATTTAAATTAGCATACTACTTAAAATAAACTTAGAATAATTAGTTTCTATTATAATTAGAATATTAAAGTTAAATATCTATAAGACTAATTTTATAGTAAAAAGGTGTTTTAATATAAAAAAAGCTTCTTATTATTCTAATTGTTAGTTAAAAAGTATATATTTCTAAATTAAGTAGTTTAAAAGTTTTATAATGGTATTATAATATAATATAAAGATTTGATAAGAATTTACAGATCTAAAGAAATTATAAATACTTTTTAGTAATTTAGGGGATAACTAATTAGTAATAATTTCTACCTTCTCTAAATTATATAAGAAGCCTTTTTGATTTAATATAATAATAAACCTAATATACTTAATTATAGGAATAGAAAAGTTATACTTCTTAAAGTTTAATTTAAGATTTATATTAATAAACTAGTTAAATATCTAATAGACTTTCTCCTTATATTTCTATTTTATACTACTAATATAAATAGAGATACTATTAGTATATATTATAATAAAGCTATCTAGAAATTACTATAAATAACTATTAATATACTATTAGAATATAATAAGAGTATTAATAAGTCTAAAAGAATACACTACTTATCTAAAAAAGTTATAATATATTTAGAAAACTATCTTCTTTTAATTTATCTTATTAATTCTAATCTTATAGAATATAATGATAATATTAAGCTTGATATACTAATAGGTTATAATAATTCTCTAAAATATCTCTAATATAAAAAAGAAGGAGTAATAATCTGTCTTTATATTTATATTAAAAACTTTATATTTTATATAGAAATATATCTTTCTACTTAGTTTCTTTATAAAGAAAACTAAGATATTAGTAGAAGAGTTATTTATTTTAATAAACGTCTTATTAAATAAATCTTCTAAAGATTTCTTAAGTATTAAAAGTTCTTCTTATAATATACTATAGAGAGACTTTTATAAGAAGTTAGACTTTTATCTCTTATTATTAAAAATTAATAAAATATAATAATTTATTTCTAATTAACTAGGAAGTAATTAATATATTATATTTAAATAGAAGTAGTTTAGGAATTCCTTTAAGATACTTATAAAATTATAATCTTTTAAGTCTATTTCTACTTTTAGAGCTAATACTTTCTTAATATCTATAAGGCTAATACATATAACTTAATAAGAACTTAATATTTTCTTAATATATTATATAGTATATTAATAAATACATATAAGTAAATTAATACTAAATAAATAAGTTAATTAAATCCTTTTAAACTTTACTAGTTTATTTTAATATTCTAAATAAATTATTACATTATTTTTCCTATAGGCTATCTATTAAGTTTCAATATAATCCATAATATAATTATCTTCTATTTATAGCTATTTAAATTATAAAAGTAATTAGAGACTTTTTATAATATAAATATAGATTTTCTATATATAACTACTAATTTCTAATATTAGAATAGCTACTCCCTAAGTATTACTAAGTAGTAATTTAGTAATAGATCTTCTTATCTATTTTTTAACTTATTAATTAGTAAGAAGTAAAGTCGTTTTATAAAAGAAATATGAATAATAATATAAATATTATAACTTATATCAATAAGTATATTAATAGAATAACTTCTATGAATTTTAATCTAAATAGTAATTAACTACCAAGTATTTACTTATTTCTTCTCTTATTATTTCTTTTATCTTATTACTTCTATTTCTATTAATTTTAAGGTCTAATTCTATTTTAAAGTTACTTTCTTTTGAAATTCTTATTATTACTAAATAGGAGAATATTGCTTCTCTAGTTATTCCTAATATAATCTATAACAATTATAATTTTTATAATTTCTATAGTAGTTCCCTTATATTCTTATACTATATAACTCTTCTAAATATAATATTCCTTATTATATTTATAATATCAATAAGTATTCTAATATTTCTTAGTATATTCATTAGAAATAGAAGAAGAATAATTAGAGTTTTAATATTATTATTATTCTTTAATTATTCTAGTTATTATGATATTATTTTCTATATTATAAATATTAAGTCTCTAATAAGGTAGTTAATAGTAAATAAGTATTCTTTTTATATATTTAAGTTTCTAAACTATATTCTAAACTCTTAATAATAAGGATTTATACTTAATAAGAAGGTTAATTATTAAGAAAAACACTTTAAAATAGATAAATAATATAATTTCGGATAGGAAAATCCAGATTATATCTAGCTATATATATTCTTTAGTATTAACTAGAGTTTTCTCAAATTGAAATAAGAAAGTAATTAAATACTAATTCTTTATATATTAGAAGCTTTATAGTTAGATAATAATATAAAGCTAATTATTTAGATTTAAGTAAATCTTATCAAAATTACTTATAAAATTATCTAGATTATAAGAGTTTTTTAGTCTTCTAGTTATATAGGGAGTCTTAACTACTTACTAAAGACTAAAGTTTAAATAGTAATAGATTAAATGTTAGTATTTTTAATTATTATTAAAGAGATAATAATTAATCTTGAATTTAACCTTTAATAATTAGGTTTATACTTAGTATTCTTTCTATTTATCTAAAAACTTTAGAAAGAGGAAAAACATCTTCTTCTAATAGTTAGCTATTAGTAGAAGTATAATAATATTATTAATCCTAAGGATTAGTATCTTAATAGATCTTATCCTAAAGGTTATTATAGTATTTTAATATAGGTTAAAGGTACTTATTATAATAATTATTGAAAGGTTACTATATATTATAATATTTTATGTAATTTATTTATATATCAATCTATTAAACTATTATTAGAAGGAATTTAAGATATATTATAATTATTATTCAAATAGTTTACTTACAAGGTTACTATGTTTAGGGATATCTTAAGGAGGTTTAGTACTTTCTATTATTCTTTATATTAATTAGTTAATGATTTATTATATAATATTATATCTTAAGAGTTTTACTTAATCAAATTATATATTTAATTCGTAAGGAGTTATACTTTACTTAGTATTATCTGTATAGTAAATAAAACTAAGTTTTAAATATATAAAAGACTAGACTTAAGCTTATTAAATTATAAGTAGTATGAAATTCTGTTTATTTAGAATTAAGAAGTAAAAGAAAAGCCTTTATAAATACTTAGAAAAGTCTATATATATATAGTACTACTTAAAGCTTACTAAAACCCTACCTAGATAGAAAGATTAATATTAAATACCTAAATATATTTCTAATTAGCTATTTAAGTATAACTTATAATACCTAGAAGTAATATATAAAGTACTCTTATACTTTATATAATAGATCTTATATTTTACCTTATTAATACTTTCAATTTTAGATACCCTCTAAATAAACGAATATCTATTTTACATTAAATAACTTTTAATAATATAAATACTTTATATCATAGAAATAAAATAATTAATAAACTCTCTAGTAAAATATTCTAATTACTAATATTAAAACTATTTATTATTTTTTAAAAACGTTAAATAATATCTATAATATACTACTAATAATATATAAGAATAAGTATAATATAGAGTCTACTAAGTAGTTATAATAGGATTATATAAAACCTAACTACTCTATTTATATATATTCAAGTATTTTTTTCTAATTTACATAGATTATACCATTTAACAACCTATATTTAGACTATATATTATATTATTTATATATTATAATTATAAACCTAGGAATATTCAATTACCCTCTAAACTACTCTTAAGTAATAAATATAAAGGAAATCTTTTTTAATCTATTATACCAATTCTTTAACAAACTACTTAAAAATAGTATACTTAACTACTAGTAGTCTTAATATAATAATAAAACTATCTAATAGCTCTAATTTTAATTATTAATTTATTATATTATAATTCTATATAACTAATTGAGATATTTAGAAGTATATTAATCTAGATATTAAACCAAATCTTAATATCTTAAGACTAATTAACCCACTTAATCTTAATAAATAATATATCTAAGAAAATACTACTTAGTAGATATTTAAAAATATTAAGTTTTTTACTCTTTTAACTAAACGTATTTTTAATTACTATTTACTAAATCTTAAATTTCAAATAGTTTAAGAATCTAACTATAAATAAATAAAAGAATATTATAATATAATTTAGATATAGGTTAGTATGACTATTAATAGTAACTTGCTAATATTTATTTAAATAGAACTCCTTAATAATAATAATATTTCTTTTTAAGCTTTTCTAAAAGTTCTCAAATAGTAGTATATTTAGAATAGTTTAATTATATAGTAATAAATTAGAATAAAAGATCAGAAAACTATTAAGAAAGCTAATTTAAATATGTCTAATTTGATATAATATAATAAGTAGTATACTATCTATTTTTTAATAGTTATATACTACATTCCTAAAATCTAAGGAACTTTTACTATTAAAAAGTAATTTTAAATATTTAGTTAATATGTTTTACCTAATTAAATTATAACTTAATATTAGAATATTATTAAGAGAGAAATTCTAAACTTAGATATTAATAGTATAGCTAAATATAGAGAAGTCTTCTCTACTTTATCTTATACTAATAAAGTCTTAATAAAAAGCTATAATAAAATACTATTTATATTAATTATTCTTATAAGAAAGTTAGATAAAGTATTTTAGTTAAAACTAAAATACCTATATAATTCCAAAAACTACTTATACCCCTTAGAAAACTGTAAATATATTAAATATATTATTATAAACTTATACATAAGATTCTTATATATTTAGATAATAGTTACTATTTAAAATAGTATTATAGATAGGATAAATAACCTAGAATTCTATATATTCTATTAGAAGATAGGAATAAAAAATAACTAAACTTTAAAAGATATACTAATAAAACTAAAGAGGTACCTTTAGATATTTTAAAACTTTAGATGTTTTAAAAACTAACATAATTCTTTTAAATAGTAAGTCTAATAGTAGTAATTACTACCCCTCTGATTTAATATATATAAATATTAACTTCTTACTACTTAAGAAATTAATTAAAATTCCCCCTGAAATCTTCTTATCTATTTAAGAATCTTACCTATTTTTAGTAAATATAATATTTAATAGTTATAAAGTAATTTATATTACCAATTTAATAGAATTTCTTGAAAAGAAATTCTTTAAATCAAATAAAAAGATAGATACTATTTAATATAGTTTAACTGATTTCCTTATAGTTAGATAAAATAAGTAAGTAATTAGGAATATTTTTAATAGTTTAAATAAGAAGAATGTACTAAACTTAATATTAAATAATAAAACTTATATTAAAAACTTTTATATTAATATTATTTTAAAAACTCAACTTCTTAATAAAATTAAAATCTAATCTATAAACCTTAATTATATATTTAGATTTAGCCTAATTAACCAATCTATTATTATAAAATAAATACTTAAAAAGCATAATTTTCTATTCCTTAAATACAAGCTAGTTTTAAACTATCTTATAATCTACTTAAATAGTTTAAATATTATTATAGAATCTCTAAATATAATATTCTCTTAATTTTACTGAAAGATACTTCTCTTAAAAATGAAATGAGATCATATTTATATATAGTATTTTTAAATAAAATACTTTAAATAGAATACTTTTAATTATTTAATTCTTAATACTTAAGGAATAAAGATTATAAAATTAAAGTAACTAGACTACTCTTATTATATAAAAACCTATTCTTAATAAGTTATCTCTAGATAAACTTTAAAATTATATTTAGTTCGCTTATTTTACTATATTACTTAAAATCTATTTAACTTTCCTAAAGCTTTTATAAATAACTCCTAAATACTTATTATTAGAAATAAACTTTTAAATCTTCTCTTTGTATTTATATTACTTAATAAAACTTATAATTCAGTCTTTTAAATATTAAAGATATCTAAAGGTTAGATAAAATAATAGAGAGGTCTTTTAATATATAAGATTTAATAGGATATTTAAAAAGCTATAATAATAATTAATAGAAAAACTAATTACTAAATATAAATAAAAGAATAAAAGATTAATCTTAAGTTATTTCCCTTTTATACTAAAAACTTAGTTAGAATGAATAAACATACTAGAAAAAAACTAATTACTTAAAGAATACAAATATAAACAACTGTAAGACTATTATTCAAATTCTAAATAGAATTAATTTAAATAGTAGTTATACTATATAATATATCTCTAAATATTTAAAATAACTAGAAATTACTATATAAAATTAAAGAAACCTAGTTTAAATAGTATATTTATTAATAAATACTAGAATATACTTTAAGCTCTTATTAAAATTTATAATCTTACTAGAGATAGATTTATACCTATAGATATCAAGTGAACCTACTTAAAAAACACTATAGATAAAACATTATAAAAAGGTCATTTAAAGTTAAATTTAGGAGATATATTAGATACCTAGTAAGCTATATTCTAAAACTTATAATATCTTTAAGATCTAAATTCCTACTTTCTAGATAATTATTATCATTCAAAATATCAAATTTAATAAGATAAGATTCTATTTAAAATAAGATTTATATAAAGTACTAATATAAAAATTATAAAACTACTAATGAAATTAATTACTAAAGAAGATAAAGACCCCATTCTTAAAATACTTAGAAATTTTGAAATAATAAGAATACTTAATAGAAAAACTTCTCTTCTACTAACTATCCTATTAATACTAGAAGTAGCCTAAAATATTAAATTAAATCTAGAGTTAGTCTTAGAAATTAATAAAAGAGGTTTAATTATATCTAAACTAATATTTAAACTATTAAAACTAATCTAAAACTCTAATTAATCTTATTTAGAAGAAGTAATTCCTAGTAATAATTAGAATTTAGGAAGTATACTAATAATTAGAAAACTAGGTACTATATTTAAAATCAGGAATCTAACTAGCTAAAAAGCGATACCTATTTCAAATAAATATAAAGGTAAATACCTTAAGATTCCTATTTAGCTAACTTAGAGAAAATTCAAATATAACTCTAGATTTTAATTAATTAAGATAGTAAGTTTACCTTTTTAAGAAACAAGCTAATAATATAAAAGTAAATAATAATAATAACTTCAACTAGAAATTAATATCAATAACTATGTAATACTTTTAAAAAAATATAATAATAGTATTTTATACCTAATGGAATATAAATAGGATAGTTTTACTAATACTTATTTATCTAATTAGTAGTAAAAGTTTAATAAAAACAGTTTTAACCTTTTAATAGTATTCCTTATTATTTAAAATATAATATTAAAAAAGAAAGATCCTTCTACTAAAATTCAAATATATATTAATCAACTAATTATATTATTAAAAACTTAGAAAGATATTACTAATTTATTAGGACTACTATAAAAGTCTTTTATTAAAATAATAAGAACTAAAATTATAAAACGAAAACAAAAAAATATCTAGTAAGAAATAGATTACTAGAATACTAAAACTAAACCCCTTCTTTTTGAATAACTTTTTACTTATAAAATAGATATAGATAATTATCTAAAATAATATAAAATAAAGATTTATATATATAGAAATATATAACTAGTTAATTTATTACAAATTATAAATATAGTAATACTAACTATTTAAATATTTCAAATAGTTAAAATACTTATAATATAATTCAACCTTAAAATCCTATAGTTTAATATTATTAATATATTTCTAAATATTATAAGAAATCTTAATAGATCTTTAATTACAATTGAATTACTAGATAGATTTAAAATTATAGAGAAGTATATAGAGCTTAAATAAGCTTTTAATGAGTTTTAAAATATATCTTTTTTTAATATAAAGCCTTTTATATTACTTTTAAATTATTAGGCTTCTTACTATATCTAGAAATTTTTTATCTATTTAAAAATAAGAATTCAAATATCTATATCTTCTTCTTTATAAATAATATTTTTCTCTTATATTATAAAATAATTAAACAGGATACTTTTAAACTTATTATAAATATAAAATATACTTATAAATTTAAAAAATAAAGTTCTATCTAATACTTCTTAAGAATTTTGATAGTAAGAAATTAATAGTATTAGAAGATTTACTTAGTTTATAATATATATATTATTAAAATCGCAAAATACTTCAATTTTAAATATAGACTAATACTTATAAGACTACTTCTAGTAATATTATTTATTATAAATAATAATTAAACTACACCTTAAGAAATTCATATATATTAAATAAAAATTAATTTAATTTACTATATATTAATTATAATACAACTAGACGTCTTATTAATACACTTTCTACTTTTAAAATACCTTATAAATCTTTCTTAAGTATATTAAGATACTATTAACTATATAATTCAATATTTCTATAAGATAAGATTCCTAGTATTATAATTTAAAAACTTAGGAAGTATTAATAAAATACTTTAAATACTCCTAATTACTAGAAATACTTCTTTTATAAACTATAGAAAAACTCAAAAATCAAACTATAATTATATTATCTCTTTATTTAGAAGACTAATTTAATATGAAACTACTTAATAAAACATTATTATAATATTGATAATTAAAATAAAACTTCTCAGCTTTAAATATACCTTAAAAAAAACTATAGTATTGAAAAAACTATTTTAAAATATGAAGTTTAATTTTAGAAATATTTAGAGAATCTATTATAATAACTATTAAACTATTAGGCTAGTTATTTTAAATAATAAATATCTATTTACTAAGTTTTAATATATAGATATTTAATAAATATAACTATATTAAGAAGACTTAAAAAAAGTTTCAAAATAGTCTATATACTTATAGATATAATATTAATAAATAGATATATATAAAGTCTAACCTAAGTAAAATTTAAGTAATTTAGAATACTTCTTAATTTTATAGATCTATAAATAATCCTTTTAAAACTAACTAAAATAGATAAATAAACCTTTTAAAACTATTCCTAATTACTTAAATAATATATATAAATAATCTAAATTCTTAAAATCTAACTATTTAATAAAATATCTTAATAATATCTATATAAAACGTCAGAAGATAGTAGAACTCTTTAAGTTATTTATAAAGGATAAAGCTTTCTATCTAAGCTTATATCTAATTTAAAATAGACTACTTAAATTTAGAATTCTAAATATATAAGTAAGATATAGTAATTAATATAGAAAGATTAACTTAAAGAAGTATAGAAAATTAATTATATCTTCTATAAAAAGAAGCTAATATAAATACCTATTTAAAAATAGAAGAAACCTATTAAAAATAATTATTAGAATATTAAAACTAAAATTCTAATTTCTAAAACTATTAAGAACTATTTAAAGTCTAAGATTCTAATTTCTAAATCCTCTAATAACTAGTTAAAATATGAATTTTTAATTAATAAGAGATTTAATTAAAATAACTAAGATACTAGAAAAAAGACTAATAATAGAAAACTAAGTAAATAGTAATATTTAAAATAACTAAGTAATAATAAACTATATAATAATTAGAATTCTAATAATAGACTTAGAAATACTTTTATTCTTAAAAAAAGCTAATTTAAAATCTTTTTACTATTTAGATTAAAACTTAAGTTAAAATGATTTCCTTATCTTATTAACCTTCTTATTCTTTAACTATAAAAAATCAGATTTAGAACTAAAATATAAGCTGAATTACTTATCTTATTATTATTAGAAATCTAAATAGTAGTAAGAAACTTCTTAAAAGATTTATAAGTTCTATTAGAAATAGGAATATAAAAACCCTTTAAATTAGTCTTATACTAATAATAATAGTTAGAAAGTAAATCTCAGTTACTAATTCTAATAATATAAAGATAACTTCTATAAATAAATATGAAACTTAAGTAATTAATAGTATAGAGAATAATTTGAATAAATTAAGTATTACTAATAATCTTTATCTTAAAAAGTTAAATATTATATTCTTCTATAATTGTATCTAAATTACCTTTCTTAGAAAGAATAGACTTTATTAAAATATACTTAGTAATAATAGATTTTTTATTTAGATTAACTAATTAATACTTAATATTTTTAAATTAGTATTTAAAGTTATTTACTTTTAAAGAAGTCTTTAAATTTCTAATTTAAATAGACTTCTTTATAGATTTAAATATAATTTTAATATATTTCTTTAAATATTTAATAAGATTATTAATATTATCTTCTTTATTTTTAATAGTACTAATAATAAATTTAATTTCTTCTTACTCCTTTTTAGTAATCAAAAGATTACTAGTTAGATTATTTTCCTTATTTTTAGAAAGTAGAAATACAATAAAAGCTTTCTTAAAATATCCTCAGGAATATTTAACTCTAACTAGCTTCTTTATTATAATAGTAATTTTCTTTAAAATACTAACCTTAATACTACTAATCTTAAGTATTTCAAAAACTTAAAATAAAAATAAAAATATTAGATATTTTAATAACTTAAGAAACTTAGCAAAATATAACTAAATAAATAACTTAAGTTAATATATTTCAATTTCATATTATTACTTAAACATTAAATCTACTTTAATTAGATAAATACTTATAGTATTAACAATCTAACTTTAGATCATAATAATTAAATAATTACAAATAAAGTTAGCAAGGTTAACAAAAGTATTAATACTAAGAAGTATTGAAAAACAATAAGTTTAAATTTAATTAAATAATATATAATTTAAAAGAAAATACTAAATAAAACAAGCTTCCTAAAAAGAATAAAAAAGAATATCTTAAGTAGTAGAAGTATTATTAATATTAGAATAAAGATACAAAATACTATATATAACCTCAAATTACAATTTCTAAGTCTTTTTCAAATTAGAATTAGTAAGTATCCCTTTTAACTTAGGGATAAATAATAAGAAAATTAGTATAAGATTACTTAATAAGATATTTAAATTATATTATATTAAAAAGTCAATAGTAATATCAAATAAATTATTATTAACTATTTTAGCTTTGAGAGGTCTAACTTATAATTAAAATATTAGTAATAACTAAAAATAGTTATTATATTAGAAATTAATATATAGAAACTATTTTATCAATATATACTACTAATAAGTATATAAAAGTAATAATTAAGAATACTAATATATAGAAGAAGAAAGAAACTAATAGATAAAGAATTAACAAAAAGATTATTTATAGTATTTAAAAATCAAATAAATAACAATTTTAGAGAGAGCTAACTAGTCACTCTTATTAAAAATAAAATAAAAACCAGTTAAATATATAATAGATCATAATAAAGTTATTATAATAAAGGATTTCTTTTATTCAAGCGCTTCAAGGTATATTTTAGGAATATTTACTTATTTTTATTTATAATAATATACTATTTAGAATAATTCACAAAATATAAGGTTATCTCTAGTAGTTCTACTACTAAGGGGATATATAAGAATAAATATAGTGTAAAGACTACTAAATAGTCATATAGGGGTTATATAAAGTTTAACCGCTCTATTTATACATATTTAAACGCTTCATTCTAGTTTAAATAGACTATACCTTTTAACAACTTATATTTAGACTACATACTATATTATTTATTTATCAAAGATCTAATATAATAATTAATAAATAATATACTTTATAACTATTAAAATAGTATAATTATATATAAAACTGTAATATATGGATATTTCTAACTACTAGTGATAATAATAAGTTATATAGAAGTATTTTGAAATTAAATATATATTTTTAAGAAACGTTTTAATTAATAGTTTTATAAAGTTTCTCTAGAATTATTAATTTAGTATTTTTATTCTTTAGATTAATATAATAAATTAGTTAAACTATTTAAAGTCATAATAAGAAGAAGAATTTTAAAAAGAACCTTAAGTATTTAAAGTCTTTAATAAAATTCTTAATAATTAGTTAAAATCTATAAGTCCTAAGTTATAATAATAATAAGGTTAAAT